>JAEQML010078208.1:0-12544 GCA_016904865.1 Pissodes strobi | reverse complement strand
AAGTAGTACTTTATGTTATATCTACGGCGCCCTATAAATACGAAGACGTGATCACATGTCGTTTACACACACTTGATTGATGCTATCAACCTATACGGTACCAAAATATGATAACTTCTTCTACTTCTACACTCTAAATAAGACTAATCAATAAGCGAGAAGTTAACGTGCGCAAAATACTTTCACGAATTCAGATCTAGTTCAAGTATACTAGAGATTAATGTGAGTAAAATATTCACTTATTAAATAGTATCCGTACCAGTGGTAAACCTATATGATTATGCGTTGATATGCTATGCTTATATGCGAACAGTTTCAAAATATTTATATCATACGACGCTGAAAAGAAGTAAAACACGCGATCAGGACTACGCTGAAATTAATTAATAACACGCCAATATTATCCGGATTAGCTGGATAATCCAGTATACTAACTATTGAGAATGATCCCAGTTATTCCCAAATAACTCGAAGATAGCTATATTGTAGCACCCTCTTTAATCACTTCGATCATCAAATAAATTCACCAGAAACTATAATTTAAGTAGCTCTACATCACCAATAAAATAGAGCACAATAATAAAATTAAATAAAATAAAAGCCTCAAAATGCACTAAATAATATTCTAAATTAAGATCTATCTGATACGTTATCAAGCCAACAGTGAGTTCATCCAGGATCCAGGTGTTCGACGAATCACTGGAGTGTCAAGGTCGAGAAGACACACTCCGTAAGCGTTGAGGCTTGGATCAGACAGCGAGTCACGCAGTTAACTTGATGGTTACTCCGAAACCACGTGTAGTTCGGAGGAGTCTCAGTATGTAGTCTGGAAACCCAGGAAGGAAACAGGAACGTAAGAGGACAATGGAAGTCCCATAAAAACCAAAAATTCAAAAATAAAATCCAAAAATCTATGAATAAAAACCGCTGAAACAAATAGGGCAAATTAGAACAGTGATCAAGCCAAAATATGAAGGAAACAGGTACGGAACCTCAACAAATAACAGATCAAAACAATGTATGTATGAAAATTACTCAAACAACATACCTTTAGATGTTAAACGGGGTTCAAGCGTGTGGCAGCGAGCGAAAGTCAAATCCCCAAACGTGGGTGCAGGTGGTCGAATCTACAAATCTTCCTTCATCTACAATCATCCATCAGACGAGAAACCATCGACAACCACAAGGGCTCAAGGGCTTCGTTGAATAATCCCCTAACTAGGGCACTGTATATGTCACACTAAATATCAGTATCTCAACGAAAATTCCCAATTTCGAGAGCTGGGCACTGAAACCTACTGGTTCCTTCAAGATCACATAAAGACTAAATTGGCTTGCTCCGAAAAATGACGAGGCAAGCAGAATCAACATCGCGCCGACTCAACATGCAATGATGCCAGCAGCGTCCCTATTTGTGACAAAGTACTAGAAAGTTATGATGTCATACTACCGGATTCGCCAAATCAAGCGATAAAGTGACTTACTCTCGAATTGATTTGAATCAGTTAGAACCTACTTTTAAATGCTTAGTTGGAATATATAACCCACGCGTTGCGCGGCAGTCTAAAATTACAATCAACACACGCCACTAATAGCATTATGCCAAATAAGGCATTAATTTAGCAACCGTGTCGACCGTGAAGATCACGCGCTTGTCCAGAAAGATGTCAATTATACCGCCAAAATTACACCCACAGACTATATAAAACATAGAACAATTTCCCTGTCGTAGGACCGGACCTACTCCGAGCTGAAATATTATCGAACTTTGACAACGGATATTCAGCGGAATGCTCCGTCAATATACAGACCTAGAGTGCAAACCATTGATACCAATATAATCAGCAAATTCAAGCGTATGACAGCTAAATCCTACAGTAAAAGCAACGCGAATTAGAGTGGTTCTCGAGTCCATATCGACGGACGGATCCGATGCGGCTTCCACCGATCATCTATGAGTCTATGGTCCAAATCCGAAGCGACATGACATACTTCTAACAAACGTCAATGTTTCATTCCCAAAATGAAAATATTCCGTAATCCCCTAAGCAAAACAATATATTATCAAGTATAAATCAACGAGAAAATTACCACAGAATTACCAACAAATATACAACAAGTAAGTTCTAATTTCAGTGTTAGATCTCCCTAGATAACCTTAAAATATAACTCGGCATGCACTACAGTCCAATCTCCAATTACTCGGCTAATCTGTAAACAATCTATCACTATTGTTTTGTTTTATACACACTCTCCAAGAAAGGCTGAAATGCATTCCAGATGCCAAAATACCTCGAATCAGCGATTAAAAGCCATAATTAGGTGAAACCAGAAGGTGGACGTCAAGCTGCATCACAGAACCGAACCAATGAAAATAAGCCAAAGGATCAGAAGAAGGGTTTCTTTCCCCATTTAGAAAGGCAGCATAATAAGACAAAACCCAAGGGAAAATACCAATGTACAACGAAGCTTCCGGCTGGAACGATATATCGTGTGTATAAAGTTAACCATTCACAAGAAGGCCTGTGCATTTGATATATAAATACATAAATATGAAATATTTGCTTTGCATACCTAGTTTAATTGATTGGGTTCCATGCTTTTCCAATACTAGTACTATTGTGATGTTTATATAATTTTTGTAGTATATTTTAATAAATAATATGATGTTTGATTATTTTCCCTCCATGAATATGTCAATCCAGGGTCGTCCAATGACCGTTTTTTTTATTTAGATCCTTCGCCATTTCGTCCAGAAAAATGGCTTTCTTATAGGTCATCGTATGTAATCGTAGCCCGTTACATTTGTCACATCCATAGTTGCCTAGATTTTAGATGTTAGGTTTTGACTGCGACCGTGGAGAGTGACGGGGATCCACAGAGGCAGGTGTGCGCCAGGCAGCTGCTGAGTGAAAGAGAGATCACCCCAAATATGGGGTCATGGATTTTACCAAATTACCCCCTAAATATGCAAAAAAATTGATAAGAACTAGAGGTCCGTATGTAAAAAAATTGGCTTGATGGTTCTGAGAAACCGAAACGTTGATTTAGAAAACTGACAGCATCTTAGGGTAGACCGTTAAAAAGTGCATCTAGAAAGTGTAAATATTTTTTTGATATTTCCAAAAATAACGCCAGAAAAAATTAAAAACAAAAACCGAAAATTTCGGTTTTTCGCGGATATCTCCGGAAGTACTCGAGATATCTCAAATATCAAAATGTCAAAATACTGAGCACTAAATTGCGCAACTTGGCCCCAATTTAAACTTTGCTGTATGTTTTACCTTTTACAAGATCCCAATAGTGAGAAGCGAATTTGTTTCACCCTGTATAACGGCATTGGCCCCAGATTTAGCTAGGCAACCCATGTGCGATTTATCAATCTATATATTATCTAACTTAATATAATCTTTGTCATCGTCAAATAACAGATGAGGGTATATATTTCTAATACCGGATCTTGCACTAAAACATTTCTCGTTTTGAATTCCCCTTAAAATTGAATCCATTATCCGCTGAAAGGTGGCGGAGGCGTTCTTAAGCACGTATGGCACCCTCAGGTATTCCATATACGTAAAAATATATATATAGATAACATTACATTTAAACAATAAGCGGATTGTGAAGCCAAAGAGTGAGATAGATATACAATTTTGTTTAACACCATATCATAAGTCGATCTTTATGTAGGACAGGCCGCCGCTACGCTTGCGTGCCGTTTTCATTTTCTATTGGTGCTGCTGCTGCCGGCCTGACAAACGACAAAACAAACCGAGGAGAACGTATTGGGAAAACTCAATATGGCGATTTTCTGATTTTTAGCTAGCAAGTTTGTAGTGTGTTGTGAACGATTTTTAAGTGATTATTCTTGTGTGTACAAGATTGAACAATTTAAATATTTGTATTGTATTGTTTTCGAACCAGTAATCCTCGATAAGTTATCAGATATTTTAATTTCTAAGTAGGTAGTTTTAAAAATTATTTTGCATTTATAGTATATATAATTATATTTGTTTTGTATGTAAAATTGTGGTTGATTTATATTTTATTTAAGCCTTTGTAGTTGTAATGAAAACTTTGAATAAAATATTTAAGAGTATGCTTCTTCTTTTCCTGTTGAGCTATTTTTCACAACCTTATTGACATTTAAAAAATATTATTGTTCAAAAAAATGGTTTATCAAGTTTTTTCAGACCATGAAAAGTGCTTGGACGTACAATCAGATAAACTACAGGTAGTTTTTCCTAAGGTGCCAAGCTTTTAAAATAATTACTTCTGAAAACTATATTCTTACTTCATTCGAATACTTAGTCCAATAAAGAGCGGGGTCAAGTATTTTTTGCATACCTATGATAATGAAGTAGGTAGTACCTAATCAAAATCTCAATAACTTATTTTATTTAAATCATGAAAAATTTTAATATTATTCTTTTCATCTTAAAAATAGATTTCTCGTGAAATTATATCCCCTCAAAATTGTAAGAAACCGTTAAAATACGATGAATAACAAATAAATATTCCTAAGAAACTATTCGTATGATATCATCTACATATCGTAAAACAGATTGTTAAAAAGTGTAGATACTGTATCATATCGCATTCTAATTACTAAAAAAATAATAATAGCGTTCATATTTTAATGATTCCCGCTTATATTTGAAATATTTGCATTTTAATTCGTCGGGGATCACCAATAGAATACATCATGTTGACACATGCGCAAATAAGGCATGTCCTCCTTAAAGTCAAACTTATGCGAGAAAACACAGCCGTCGTCTATATCTATCCTTTAACATTGACTTCACCGCTGTGCTGATGCGAGCAATATATTTGTTAATTATATATGAGGTATTCATAGTGGCCATTTTCCGTATTATAAGCTATTTTAGGAATGTCTTCTTTGCTCATCTCAATTTGGTGAAACCCGGACGCCAATTCGAGGGTGGTGAAGTACTGACACTTACATATATTGTCAAGTAAGTCAGTAATGTTCGGTAGTGGGTATTTATCATTGATAATTTTTTCGTTGAGTTTTCGGTTGTCCACTACGGCCCTCCAATTTTGTATCCCTGATGCGTCCTTTTTTTTGGAACCACCCAAATAGGGCTGGACCATGGACTACTACATGGCCTAATTATTTTTTGGTCCAGCAATTTTTAATTTCATTTTTGACTTCCCGCTTATGAATGAAAGGATACTTTGTATATATCGGAATTTCATCGGTAGTTTTAATATTGTGCTTTATTTTGCTAGTGAAGGGGGTATTTTCTTGTTACCAATTGTCGGACGTGTTTTATACACGTCCGACAATTCTTGGCAAAGATTTTTGTTTCTTCGGAATTTAGGTGGTCTACGAGAATTTTTGAGAGATCGAAATTAGTTTTAGGCAATTCGTCGAAATTATTAAAATCAATGTTTTGACATTCGTTTCTGCTTATATCTAGAGTTATCGGTTCACATGAATTGCTTAGAATTGTGGTAATCGCGTACCCGTTCTTCGCGAATGTAAAACATTCTGGCATTTCGCAATTTTGAAATTTTTTGTGTGGTATAATAATTTCATTTTTTTTGATGTACGTTTTAACTTTAATTACTTGTTCCGTGCTAGGGCCACACTAACACAATTTAATTATGTTTGTATGTTGTGAAAGTTAAGTTTTATTTTGACAAAATTTGTTATTAAAAATCCTGTTTTAAAATCAAGTACTTGATGCTACTACATATCAAAGAATGTTAATACATACATTTTTAAAAATTACAATATTTAAACTTGTACAGCTAACTCAGCAAACTACGCGTCAGCGGTTTCAATAAGAGAAGGCGAGATAATTCGTGCGAACTTTTTTCGTTGTTCAAACATGGATGCATAAAATCATTGTTCTTAAAAATGTCAACAATTTTTTTTACAATGTGCCTCAATACAAATGTTTTCAAAATATTTTTGGACAAAATTTCCAGTTCTGTGATAAACTGAGTGAAACTATGATGCATTATATAAATTCCCAAAAATGTTATCCCCGAATTTGTGAATGCTTTTTCATACGTAAATATAGAAGTTTCATCCAGTTCATTGCATGCATTCACCAAAGTTTTACATATTTCACAAGGATGTTTTGAGAAACAAGAACTTTTAATATAGTATACAATATATAAATTCACAGAAACATCTCTATAGCCAGCCACAATCATCGAACATGTCAATTATTCGTTATACCTACCTCTTAATCCTTATCAAGTGCAAATTTTCTTTATAAATTTCCGTTACTTTTTAAAACGCTTTTCCTTTTCTTCGTATGTTCAATTACTTAAGACAAGAGGATCGTTAATAGACACGATTTTGTACAGATTAGACCCATTAACGAAACGGGAAAGTGGCCTCTTTCTCTACAAAACGATATAAAAGAGGATACTATGTTCCTTTTAAGGTCAGAGATTTACGATAATGGAAATAGTGAAAAACAGTCATTATTTATTTCTGAATCAAATAAAACAAGTTTGCTATCGGTCATAGGTCAGATAAGAGAGTACATTAAATGGAATTCTAATTTTTTATAAAATCTACCATTGTTCCCGTGAAATTATTATTTGAGCATCTGGCAGAGCAATAGTTCGTAATTCTGTCAGCTTGTCAACATGGCAGCATTAAAAATTAAATAACGTATGCATACATACACATAAAGTGGAAAATATCACACAAGTGACTTATAAGTCATAACGCACTAGTGTGTTTCTGTGACTTATAAGTCACGCCTTTATTTTCTAAAAACATTCATGTTTTATTCATAATTTTACACAATCTCATTACTTAACTTAAATGCAAATTAAGGATTCAGAAACAGTAATATCTAGTATGCTTTCAGTGCTTGAACTAGGCTGTTATTACGTCAGATCGTTTTGGAGCACTTGCGGCTCCCTGGATTTGTTCTGCAATCTCAATTTTATTTTTGATGGATGCTTCCATATATCTTTCTGCGACCGATGCAGATCTCCATCCTTCATGTCGTTTTAATGTTGCGATGTTCACCCCTGCAATTTCCATAACGTAGCGGATGAGCTTCTCGTACAGTACCCAGAGTATAACTCATAGTGTTTTAGACATAAGTACGAGGAAAGAAATTGTTTACCTTACTCTTGGCAAAGCGTTTATTCCAACGCATTGCGTCGTACACTTGCCATTTTTATAAAATACAAAAATTCTTTTATGGGTGATATATTTTGTATATCTTTGTGGTAATGAATTGTAAAGCTAACAGACTTCGCCAGCAACGCCAGTGAACAATTTATATAAAGCAAGTAATTTATTGTGTTAATGAAAAGGACATTGCCCTGTGTTCGTGAAAACAGACTCTTAACCCTACTACACTACACTATACTTCCTAATTATTCTACATTATACAAGAGCTAGGTATAGTATAGTTTATAGTTAGGAACTCATTGCTCTGATAATACCTAGTTATATCTAATATAACTCAAAATTTAATATTCACATAGTATCTGCCTGAAGTAAATAAACAAGCACCTCAGGCTTTATTTTGTGGATTTATAATAATAATGCCTACTTACCTATTTACTTTGACTCTACATAAAGTTTATGTAACCACAGATATTTTTGGGCCACTGCCAGACAATGTCAGAGGTTTAGGATTGAACTTAATACCTCAGTTTTGCTTAGAAAACCTATTTGTAGCATTATTGAACATTGATTAATGGTTGTAAGATGGTTTTAGCTACGTGTTGTAATAATTTAAGTGTGCTTAAGCTTTGTTATAAGTTCAGTCGCTTAGTTCAGAACATTGACTTTTGTGTATAATTTTGTTGAGTAAATTGAAAATATGGCGTTAACCTGTTGTGTTCCCAAATGTAGAAAAGTGGCAATATTTTTGTTTCCAAAAGAAGGTGAATTGAGGCAGCAGTGAGTAAATTCAATTAAGAGGGAAGAATGATTTGTTCCAACTAATTACACTAAGTTTTGTTTTTCTATTTTTATACACAGTGACTAGTCATGCACACTGTATTTTTAGAGGATGTCCCTATCATTACGTGCACAACATATGATATCGTGTGATTTTTGTACTTTTTACCTTAAAAATGATTTGCTTCCTTTACCCTTGGAGTAGATGTACTTCGGTGACATACCAAGTATCTTGCCTAATTAGCCCAGCTACTTATCAAAACCTCAGACATCTTAGAGTGAACCCAAGCCAAAGGCAAAAATTAGAGTACCAATACATTGAAAAATTTTAGCTGAGTGTTGTGTTTGCCAAAGCTTATCAAATTGAGAAACTTTTCTCATCACTCAATGAAGCAGCAAAATCTGTTTATATCAATAGAGCAAATGTATGTCAAGTCAAAAGCCAACTCAACTTACTTCTTGAAATACATTATATTAACACTGTAGAGAAAGTTCATATTAATTTAAGCTATTTATTTTCTAAAACAACATACCAAACAACATTCTGTAAACATTGTAAGTCATATTTTAACATCGGGTACAGATCATATCCTAAATGAAGAGGATTCTATTACATTTTTAATAGAACAAATATTCTTATTAAAAACCATTTCTAAATACTTTGTAGCATTTTACTTTCGTTATCACGGGTATATAAATTTTTCATGCAGTTCTGGAAACAGTATTTAAAAGAAATCTAAGTAAATATGTATTCTTGTTTTAGTTTATGCTTCGGAATATATTTTAAAGAAACCACTGTATATTTATAAATTAATTGCCATGGTCCGTATTTTTACATCATAGCATATTTTGATTGTTAAGCTACTTATTATACTAATGTTCATTTCTGTGAAGGGTATGACTCCCAAACGATTTTTTGTTGTAATTTTGGTAAATGACATGTAATTATCTATATAAAAAAACTTAGGTACGTATTTTTTTGAAGTTAAAAAGTAACAAAACTCGTTATATATGAATTAATATGTTTTCTATTGTCAGAGCCTGCTCCCTACCCGCGGCGCCATCTTTGATTTAGATATCAGGCCTTCTAGTCCAGAAGGTGTTGTGCCAGCGTACTATCGATATGGTAATGAAGACCCCGTCATCTTAAATTTAGATATCAGACCTTCTAGTTTAGAAAGTGTTATGCCAGCGTACAATGTGTATGGTAATGATGTCCCGGTGGCATATACGCAAAATGCAGACGCATAATATTCTGCCATAGGCCGACTGTAATATAAATGTTAGATATAATACCCCGGTCACGTTTCGTCTTCAAGTATTTGAACACTTCATGTCTGGCCCTCCGCTTCGGAGGCGCAACCAACAAAAACTAACCCAACGCATGAACAACAACTGCATTTATATTACGATCGCCCTATGGCGAGGTCCTATAGCATCTGCAGTTTACGTATATGCGACCTGATGAGTACGGAAAATATGGAGTTTTACGGCACAATTGTTTAGAAACGCGGAACCAGTGAAATTTAAGTTAAATTTACAAAAAATATTGAAGTTGCTGGCTTGATAAATATAAAAGTAGGTAAAGCAGAGGGTTTATAATTCCCAAAAACAAAGTTACTTCGTTACACAAGATATATGTTTTTTTTTTGAATCATACACCGTAGGTAATGGCTTTCATTAAGGTACTTTAATTGTGCATCATTTATCAAAAAAAAATCATATTTCTTGAAACCGAAACTTTTTACAATATTGCTCTTACTACTTAAGTATTTCCGATAGTTTAGCTAGCGATAAAACGTATTAGCTCAATTTTAGGTAAAAACCTATTTGCTTGGCAACGAGCTTAAATGTAGCCATATATAAAAAGCTCTGTAAGTCTGGTCATGTTCAAAATTATGCTACCAAAATTGAGATTCATAAAAATAAGATATCAGCGTATCACTCAAAAAAAATTATCTCAATACGAATGGAAAAATGTTATGATGTTTAAAAAATGTACTCCTTTAATTTGAGTAACAATTGATATTCATACCTAATAAACAGTTTATTCGACACTCCCTGGATAACAGCTTTCGCCAACTGGTGTCACTTAAGACTTCAATTTTGGTCACATAAATTCAGGCATCAAATTCATTAATTTATATTACCAGATTTCCGCCGGAGGCGAAATGTAAAATAGCGTCACAATCTATTTCTCTCTGGATGGGTTACATACACTTAATTTTAACCTGAAGTTTACAAGATAAGGCCTTAAGCGTTTTAGAGAATCCAGAGATAAATGTAATATTGACCGAAACGTGTGTAGTTTACGTTTATCCTTTATGAGAGGTGGATGAGAGGAGATGAAGTGAATGTGCAAGGCATAAGGTAGCACAAGTAATTAGCGAAAAATATCGTTAACGAAAATAAAAAATCTTTTAATTAAATTGGGGCGAGATTTAAAATAACCACATATTATCCTGATCTATGATATCCTTTTGTCTCATTGCATATATTCACTATAATTTGAGGCATTTCTCATTGGTTTTAACATATTTTATTTGCTGATGTAAAATGGCTGCTTTACGCCCTAAAGCGTAAATAGTATATTAAGTATTAAGATCAATAAGTTAGTGTTTCTTAGTCGAGATCTCAAAAACGTCCGAAACCAGTAAGAACTTACTGACCGTGATGCTTATTATTCTATTTTTTGCACGCTGAAATACTTCGAATAAATAATAAATTCCTCATTAAACTCCTAAAATTAGTAAAAAAAATCATGTGTGTAGTTCACACGCGGTAGAAGTAAAAAATTCATAAAACTAAATTAAGCGGTCACCTGACCCAGTACTAACCACGCCCGTCGTTGCTTAACTTCACTGATCGGACGAGAACTACTTTTCACTATTTACTCTTGCCAATCATGTATCAACTGTACATTTGCATTCTATCTCATTCTCTCGCATGCTACATCCTATAGATCTATATGTCCGTCTCTTTTTTCGTTTCCGTTTCATCGGTCCCAAATCACACCCAGCAGTGCTCAAGAAGTTTTCACTTGAAAAATGGGTAAAAAATATTGTAAAGGTAAAATATCCCTTATAGCTGGTGGGTTGAGTTCCTATGATACAAAATTTGTAACTGACGTCATTGATTTAACACAAAGCGACGAAATCAAATAAGAGTCGCTCAATTATTGACAGTTTTACAAAAAGTGCCAAGCTCTACGATAAAAAAAAAATGCGTCTTCACTTCATTCATTCCTGGCAAACCGCAACGGCAACGTCACGAACCAGGTTGTGGGGGAAAATACATTAGGAAGTTGACCCAGTAAAATTGCAAAATATCTAAATTTGGCAGATCCGTCATCATTTAACGCGCATGCCTTTCGAAGGAGTTCTGCGACTATTCCGGATAACCAAGGCCTATATAAGGCCTCAAAAGGCATGGTGGATGGCGCTCGTCTTTGATAACTGAAGGGTATGTGAAAAACTTTGTGGAGAATATAATTCGTTTTTCAAAGCAGATCCTTCATGAAAATTCTTCAGCGACAGCGGTTGAAGATGTCAGCATTGTCAACACAACTAGGAAATCTGTGATTGTATTGTGAGAGAATCACAATATGTTGAACAGAGAGTCTTTCGGCTTAGTTACTTTTAATAACTGTTCGAATTACAACATTATTTTTAATAAAATTGATTTTATTAAATAAGTCTTTATTTCTATTTACTACAATCAGAGGGCGATAAGTAATCATTTACCGATCAGCAATTTTGAAACCCCTCGTTGCGCGCCAAAAATTTGTTACGTTTTTTTTTGTTACTCATTTTTTTAGACGTAATTACCTTAACTCCAGAATTAGAAAAATTGGTAGTGAATAAAATTCCAAGTTCAATTTAAAATTTATCGCTGAAGGATACGTAAATCTGTACAAACTGTCGTGAAGGCGTACAAATTAGGCCCTAGCTCAAATATCGGAGAGTAGGGGTGGGTATTAATATAATGACGCCACTGTTTTTTGAAAGGTTAAAAAAAAGAAAATCCCCAAGTTGTGATTGGAGTTTGTAAAGATTTAGGCTTCACACGACAAAAGAAAATAATAAAAATGAGTTAGAAATCAATTCATATTTCGGTTATATTACTCGTTTCCCTAACCAATGATTATTGCTAATTGCTTATTGTTTACCTGACTTAAAAGTATGCTTGGTGTAGAGGAATGTTGTTTCGCTTCCTCGGTGGACTACAAGAAGTAGCCACCACATCGCTCATCATGGTACCGACAACCTAACTATACACCAGCATGTAAATTATCGCCAAATGGCATGGAAATGTAAAGAATGGAAAATTATCGAGCAACGCTCAAGGAAACAAGTCTACAGTCCTTCATTTCGAAGGCGACTGCGGTGGTCCTTTAGTTTCAAAGGAGTCACACCAACGACGAGATCCATAAAAGAGTGAAAACATAAAAGTATGCTTGGTGTAGAGGAATGTTGTTTCGCTTCCTCGGTGGACTACACGAAGTAGCCACCACATCGCTCATCAGGGTACCGACAACCTGACTATAATATAATAAGATTTACGAAAGAAAGTTCTTTTTCGAAAGACCAAAAAATGGGAGTCCGTCGTTATGTCGTGCTTTCTTGATTTTCA
>MU196572.1:234-12545 GCA_016904865.1 Pissodes strobi | reverse complement strand
AAAAAGTGGCAATGATAATGTTAAATTTATTTTATATTATCTCTTCAAATAAAGTCAGGAAAAAATAAAAATGAAATAGCTGCTTTTCGGCTTTTTACGAATATCTCCGGAACTATTCGGAAAAAATAAAAATGAAATAGCTGCTTTTCGGCTTTTTACGAATATCTCCGGAACTATTCGGAATTTTTCAAATTTCAAAACTGCATCTTGTTGGGCTTCAAATTGCGCAACTTTGCCTTAATTTAACCGACTTCGTATCTCTTACGGTTCGCGAGATCCCCATGCATGCACTCGAATTTGTAGCACCCTGTATAAGCTACGTAAAAGCATTGGAAACATATATGTAGAGCAGTGTAAAACTATGTAAAGCTGAAGTGTTCAGCTATGCTAGGTAGTGTAAATGCTGTGCATCTTGAAATTAAAGACGTGCAAAAGAATGTAAAATATTTCTAACGCAGCGTGAAAGTAGTACAAAACGATACAAAAACCGTGTAAAGTAGCGTAAATAAATAAAAAAGAAGTTTAAGGTATTGCAATAAACGTGTAATATTGTATAAAACTTTTTAAAGTCAATGCAGCCATGTGCTGACTAATAAGTATCGAGCTGTGTTGCGTAAACGTTGTGTAACTCGAGGTTGAAGCTATGTAATGGAATGTAAAATCTTTCTAAAGCAGCGTAAAATTTGTAGAGAGTCATACAAAAACAGTGCAAAGGCTGAGTAAAGTGGTGTACACTCTAGTGTAATAGCTGTGTAAAGCAGTGTAATTTTTTTTTAATCAGGCTGAGTAAAATATATCTAAAGCGATGATAACAGCTTACATAGTTTTTCACTAGTTTTAATGGACATAAAGATAAATCAGTTTACAATGCTTTCTAGCGAAACTAGAATAGGTACAGCTTGAGTGTTGAGCTGTGCTAAGTATAGTGTAAATTACCGCACCGAGGTTACCGCTGTTTAAACGAATATAAAGACAATGTAAACCATGTAGAAACCAATAAAAAACAGTGTAAATGCAATGTAGAGTAGCATAAATAACTGATAAAATAAGTAAAGCATTGCAATAATATGTAACATAGTGCAGAATTTTTAAAAATTAATGCAGCTCTTTGTTAAGCAGTGTAAGGTATATATGGAACTGTAAAGTGTGTTAAAAGCGTTATAAAGGGGTGAAACTTCATGTGAAGCCGAGTAAAAGCAGTGTGAGTCTAGATAAAATTTTAGTGTTGAGCTATATTAAACAGTAATTGTTGCGTAAATTAGTGCTAAAGTTATGTAAAGCAAAGCAAAGCCTATTCTAAAGCAGCGTAAAAGCTAACAAAAATGTAAAAGCACTGTAAAGTTGTGTAAACAAATAAAAAAGAATGTGACGCATTTAGATGGCCATACAACACAGTGTAAAGCATTTTAAGATCAGTTTAGCACTGCATTAAGTACTGTCAAATATGCTAAAGTACTGCCAACCTACAACAAATTGTATAAGCAGTGTACCGGCATCTAGTCGAGAGTAAAATCAGTGTACCCCATATTCATTCGTGTTGACCTGTGTAAATGCCGCTGTGTAAGGCAATTTAAAGATTGTCTGCAGCAATGTAAATATAGGGTCTGTGTAACAGCAGCGTAGACTATTGAAAAAGTAATGTAAGTCATTGCATAAGCGTGTAAAACAGTATAAAGCTATACAATTTTAAAATTCAGCGCTGTGCTAAGCAGTGTAAACGCAGAGTAAATCGGTATTAGAGATATTAAATATCAAAAAACGTTATCTTTAAATAAAAATACAGGATAAGAAACAAGTTGTAAATATTAATAATATGGGGTTTTACAAAAGTAGTTGTTTTACTTATGTTATACCAAATTGTTTTTATTTATTACGACGAGAGCAAACATTTAAACTTGAATATCTATATATTGTACAGATGGCCCACGACCATAATTTAATGAAATTAGTATAATAAGGTACCACGTGTACAATATCGGGACACGGAATTTAAAAAAAAAATAAAAAAAAATCAGTTATCGTTCTATTACAACTCAAAATAACTTCATTTTTAAGAAAAAGTGTGACGGCCCACTGGTCCCGGTACAATTTTTTGTCATACTAGTCTTGACAGTTAATGTGTTTGTTGTTATTTAAATTTCGAATATTGACCACACAATTTTGTTTCAGGTAAGTTGACAGAGGATAATTAACCGATACCTTAGTACATAGTCGCTGGGATTGTATTTTGACACTAATATTCATTGACAAGTAAGTATATATCACTTTCTTTTTCTATAACTGCGCGGTAATATGCACTTTACCAAACTATTTCATTTCGGTAAGTAATTGCTCAGCGACCCCAGTTTTGCATATTTATTCTTTGTTTGTACTTATTATGTCATTAAAAAAATATTTTTTACACATCTCGTTCAAAAATTTGCCTGAATGATTCTTGTACATCTCATGTAGTAAAGCACGACTTACCGCACTGTAATGCAGATTTATCGCATCTGTTTTGATCGGCATGAAGTTTATGAGCTTACAATATTAGGAAATCCATAAAGTATGAATTATACTAACACCTTTGATATTCTTAGATTCTTAGTTCAAAACAGCTTGATCATCAATTTCCATCTGAAATATACGACACCATCTGGCACGAAAAGTGCAATTTCCAAGGCGGTTTCAAATATTTAATAACCGAGATTTATTGTGTGCTTAACGTATCCGACAGAAAATTAAATTCGGGAATTGCCTGTTTGAAAAATATTGTCCATTAAATAGAGCATTGGCGTAAATCATTAAGGTGTCTGGAAATTTTGGTTTGACCTAGGTATAAGTATGACGGTGTTCCGGCACTGTTTTGCAGTGTATCTGCAACTCTTCAAGGTTTTGTTGTAATTTACTGCAGGTCTTTCGCAGTTAAGTCAAAGTATTACCCCCTATCTGTTTTTGTATTCTTAATCCAATACTATTAAATGAGAAATAAGTAGGCAGGCAGTACGTTAAAGAGATGACGTAATAAGCTTCGTCCACATAGGCTACGACATTTTGAATTTTAAAGCGTGACGCCTATCACTCCTACCAGGTATCAATCAAGTTTGGATTCTGTCATTTGTCACTTTTAATTCAAGTTGTTTACGTCATTTCCTTAGATATCACAGGCAGTTCTCTCTTATTAGCGCCCAACAATGGCTGAAAAACATTGACAATATATTTATAAAAGGTGTCAACCATCACTTGCATTTAGCCGAACCGTGCAAGATTCCATCATTCGAACATAATGTTGCGCATGCGTGTTTGCGTAACAACGCCAACGTTATTATTGTTGTAATATTATATTTTGAATGGTGTACGCTGCTGTATATCCATTATAATACGGCTATTAACCCAAATTTTTGATCATTAAAGTAGTATTTCACGTCACGCATGGCCCTCCGCTCGCTTCGCTCTCTACGGGGGCTCAACAAATAGGAACTAACCAAAACTAACGGAAGTCATGCCCAAATTTAATAAATGCTGTACGATAATCTTACATCTTTTCCACCAACAATTACCTGTAAATAATTATTTACAGGTAGTATTGTAGTAGTATGTACTTAAATACGATCGGGGAGCCGCAGTAAGATATCATAAAAATATAAAATACGCATGCGCAACATTATGTTCAAATGATGGAATCTTTCACAGTTCGGCTAGATGCAAGTGTCAACCACTCCTTCTCAGACCGGGCTACACCTTATTATGGTCAATGACAGCTTTTGGCGCTCTTTTGTAGCTATAAACGAAGATGGGGGATTTCCTCCAGGTTTGCTGCATATGATTAGCGTTGTAGGCTATTCTCTCTTGTCATTGTTAATAAATGAGTACATTTTTCGTCCTTCTTAACTAAAACCTTGTCACTCTTAGAGCTGAAAAAATACTTTGTCGCAGTTGTATGATGTTATGTAAAAATTCCCCGTCTCGGATAAATATTCGAACCCAGATAGCACAATGATGTCTTAAAGATGTCTTTCTGACGTCGTGATGAAATATTATGGACGTCTTACAGATGTCTTATAGACGCCACAAAACATCTTCAAGATATCTTTTTTATCGATTTGTGAACAATCAAGACATATTTTAAGACGTTTTTATATGACATTTTAAAGGCATATAAGAACGAACAAAAAGGCGATTTGTTTTCGAGCAAAAAAAATATATATATTTATTGAAGTAACTTGTTTATTTTAAAAAATAAATTACAATTGCAATTTATAAATGCGGTGTTCCAGACTATCTAGATTCCGGGTCAACGCCGGGTCGCCGACGAGACGCACAGCTCTCTTCTGAATGGAATCCAGCAGCTTTAGGGTGTGCTTTGATGCGGCACCCCAGACATGTGAGCAATATTCTAAGCACGGTCTTATTTGCGCGTTGTAGAGCAAGAGCAACTGCTGCGGTGTATAGAGTTTTTTGTTGCGAAATAGCGCATCAAGCTTCTGAGAGGCTGATTTTGCGATGCTAGCAACGTGGTGATGCCAGGACATATTGCTGTTGACCGAGATACCCAGCAGTCCGATTGGCGAGGATGAAGGAATGGTCGACCCGGCCATAATGATGTCAGGGCCCGCTGTATTGGCCCTCTTGGTAAACGTGGCTGCTTGGGTCTTTGCTGCATTGAACTGGACCAAATTTCGGTCGCCACAAGTTTGAACTTTCTCCAGGTCTTGATTAATTGCTGTAATCTGCTCCTGTCTGCGGTGATGAGTCTCAGTCGCTGGTAAGGGGTTTTCTGATCCAAAGCGGGAGACAAGGGTACTGTCATGTGCAAAACTGTAAACAGGATTAGTTGTTTCCGTCAGCAGGCCATTAATATAGAAGAGGAACAGAGTTGGTGAAAGTATTACGCCCTGAGGCACGACCGCGTTGATGGTGAATGTGCCCGAGATATGTCCATCGACTGCAACGTGCAGAGATCGGCTCTTAAGGAAACTGGCAAGCCAGCTGCAGAGAGAGGCTGGCAGTCCGAAGGACGGTAGTTTGTTGAGCAGTCCGTCATGCCAAACTCTGTCGAATGCCTTTGAAATATCCAACGCAATTGCTCGAGGCTCTCCGTAGTTCTCAATTGCCCTACTTCATATATGAGTGACATAGGCCAATATATTTCCTGTCGATCACTCTTTGCGAGCTCATGGATATTTCTACTAACCTTTTTGACTGCAACTTGCTTGCTGTTTTCTCTCTTTCTCTCAGATGGTGATGTGTTATCTTTGTTCATATCTAGCTTCTCTCGGCTTTTCTGCGTCTTGGGTTTGCTCTAAAATATCAAAGATATGAATTAAAACCATTTATGGTTTCGTATGTATATCACAGGGTCAAATTATTTGTTTTAATACATCTTTATAACATTTAATAGAAAAAAAAATCAAAAGACTACATTTTTTCACAACATACATAAATATCGATTGAAAACTGTGTAAACTTACTTTCAATTATTGTACCTTTCTTTATTTTTGGCGGCACTGGGAGAGTAAAATCGTCACTGCTATTCGGGTCACTTTCACTAGATGAAAGCATCTTCTCATTTTCTTTTGGATCTTATATCATCATCTTCCAGATAAGCATCGCTGACGGTTAGGTCACTTGTTTCCTCCGCAATTTTTGCCTTTTGACGGGCTTTACCATAGTATAATCTAAAAGAATGAATATGAATGTGTGATCAAAACAACAAATCGTTTTAAGTTTACCAAATGTCCCATTTCTGAAAATTTTCACGCGATGAGTTGGCCAACGTGTATTTAATGGTTCGATTTTTCTGATGTCATTTTACAGCTACGGTTTTGACAATGAATGCCAATGGCATTCAATCTCCTTGTACCCAAGTGGAAGGCACAGCCTCCAGGGAGGAATCATCAAGGAATTGAACAACTGTCCACGTCTTTTCTTCCATGTTTTTTCTTCTGGTTTCGATCAATTCTTTAAAAATACTTATTTCATGGAAACTAAAAAAAATATAGAGGCGAGTCGTGAGTACATAGGTACTTATAAGACAAAAAATAATTTAAAAAATAATACAAAAAAATATTTAATAGGCAGGATATTTACAGTTAAATGAGCACTCGAGCGAGCAGTTAATTATTTACAAAACTAGAAACTAAGAAATATTATGATGAAGTGTGTAGCAAAGGAATAAAAATACCCTCCGATTTTTGTTCCAATTCTAATTTAACAAATTTTTGGGAAATATTGTCAATATGAAATAAAGACAATGGTCCCAAGTTTTCAGTGTTCGACTGACAAATGTTTAGCACAGACGATTCTATATCTATGTATCATATAAACATTATCTAAATGCAAATATTTGCGACCAAGAATCTTAAATTCGTTATTATTTAATTCAAAAATATTGTAAAGTTTCACAATGGTACCATCGCTCAATCCAAAATAATTATTTGGCATATCTATTTTTAGGGTAAAATGTTTAAATATGATAGTCTTAAATTGTTTTTTGACAACCACATTTTCTATTAAATAACCATCAGACTACTCATCTCTACAGATTGGATAATTTATTTTTTCCAAGACTTGTTCATTTCTAACATTAACATTAATTCTTTCTCGGTGTCTTTTAATAATTTGTTGAAGTGCTTTATCATGTTTTCTTATTGATTTTAAAATATTTTGCAGATAGTTGTCAAATTTAAAAGCACCAAAGTAATCAAGAGGTCCATGATGTCTAACATCTTCGGCTAAATGTAAAAGATTATGTATATTGTTTGACATCAGGTCCATACAAAGTTCTAACAAAATATTCTAACAATTCTGAGGCGTAATTTATATGTGTAAACTACTTTGGACTAGACAAAATAATAATAGATACACGTAAAGAAAGAAAATTTACATATTGGTCTTTACTTAAGATTCCTTTAAGAACTATTGGCCCTGTGTACCGTAAAAATTGACGAAACTCGGTGGCTTTCCATCTTTTGACTTCATTTAATGGTCTGGGTTTTCTACTAAATTCAGTTGGAACACAATTAGATAGGTTAGTCAATGAAGCAGGTATTGATGATACATCACGAAATGAAATTTTGGTGTTCGGATTTCCAAAACACCAAAGAAGAAGTAATTTTTTTACCACACCTAAACATACCAGGTGCATGTAATCCAAAGGAACATTTTTAATCATATCAAAATATATTTTCTAGAGCAGAAACACCTATATGATGTTCTTCCTGAATTTTTAAGCGAAAGTCACTATCAGTCCTTAATTTTAAATCTTTAAAGGTGGGAAAACAAATTCGATTAGAAATATAACTCCCCTCTATGAAGCATTTTGTGCAAGAGAAATAACCTGTATGACCTTTGACATATTTAACAAAGGATTTTGCAGGAACATCACATATGAAAGATCTAATTTTTACGTTATAAAAATGATCTTCAAAAACAATACCATTATTTATCACATTAATAGAATCAGTGACAAACTCAAGCAAAAATAAATTGGTATCCTTTGGCTTTTCATAACCATGGTCAAAGAATATTATTATTTTCTTTGCCATGGTATATCCCTATCATGTCAACAATGTTGCTGCCTAATATAGAGCAGAGTATAGAGTATACTACTTGACTTGATGAACTTTTTGATAGGGGTAGCCCATCAATATTTATGTTTAAGTATTGTCCCTAAGTATTGATTTATCACAACTTTTTATTAAATTACAATAGTTTTTCGAATACCAAAATGATAATAAAAACCAGAATCAATGTTTTTTAATAAAATTTGACTTGGAGTTTTCAAAAGGGTTCTTGCATCTAAAGGTAAGTCTTTTGGAACTGGATTTTTTCGTAATACAAGCAAATCACTTAGAGCGTTATGGGGAATATTATACCGAATAACCCAATTTCTCAACAAGATTTTGTTCCTGGCTTTATAGTTTATATCAAAGCTGTTATATTTGGGATTAGCAACGAACTGACTATCCGATAAGTGAACCATTCATTTAAAGAAACAAAAAGTGATATTTGCTACGACTTTGCGAAGCTTATTTAATGGTTCTGATAAAAAAAAATCTGGCGGTTCAGGAAAATAACATAAAACTTTTGTATAATTATATATATTATTAATGTCTCTCAAAACAATAAGATCTAAATATATTCGAACACCCTCTACAAGTGACTGTTTTCTGGTGTTATGCAAATTTGTTAAACCACTTAACACTTCTCTCAATGCATAAGAACTATTTTCCTTGTATATAACTGGATCGAGCCAGTGTTGGTTAGCGTTGTCTCAAAAATTCAAAACGGGAAGCAAAAATAACACCTTTCATTGAAAATGTTTAAATTTGAGATGGCTAAAGAGCTAGAACATATTTCTTGTGTAAGAGAGTCCTCCTCAAAACACGAAAAACTTTCACACTTATTTTAGGAAAAATAAGAGTGGATTGTTTCCAAATGAACGCCCTATATACAACTCCGGCGGCGCGGCGGTAAGTTAGAATTTATACAATAAAGCGACTCGGTTGTCATCTTCACTTCCATGAGTATAGTCTGGAGTTCGATTTCGGTCTGGATACGTGCAAGCGGCTGTCCCCCGTTTGGAGTATACTACAGCGTTTGCGGTGGGCGGCTCAGAGTAAAGAGGCGATAGGACACGCGCCGCCCGTAGTGTGCGGCGGCAGGCCGGTCAGCTGTGGAGCGGTGTTGCCAGCATGACGCTCCAAATTATACCAATGACGACTAGGAGAGTGGTTATGAAAAAAAAAACAATTTCCCCAAATCATTTTTTTCTGCAGTTCACAGTACGGACTTTTTGCTCGATTCACCGGCGGTGAAGGTAATCTTAATTTCACAGGACAGTTGAGCGCCGGCTGCCTATTGTATATGGGACTTATACGTAAATTGCAGACGCGATAGGATTTCGCCATAGGGCGACTGCAATGTAAATGTAATTGCTATTTATGTCTTGGGTTAGTTTGGGTTAATTTGGGTGAGTTTTTGTTGGTTGCGCCCCCGGAGCGAGCAAAGCGAGCGAAGGGCCAGGCATGAGGTGTTCAAATATTTGAGGACGGAACGTAACGCCGGGGATATTATATTATATTTATATTACAGTCGGTACCATTCCGTATTCCCTTGTTTGCGCGCAACTGTCCTATTACCAATCGGGGCAATAAATCCCTAGCAAAAGGTGAAAGTGACTGCGGCGCGCAAATGACCCATGCCCTTCCACACACTCACCTTTTTTCCATAAGTGATTTGCAATGTAGTAAACCCACTAGATTCAGTAGCTGACAATGACACAGCTTTGTCGAAATAATTGTTACTACAGAAACATATAGGTATGGTAGAAATTGAACAGCTTTTCTGTTTTTTTTTTAAGTCATGTAAAATGATTTAACGATTATTGCGCATTGTTTTGACGTCTGCATAAAACAGTTTCATTATTTTCTTTAAATATCACTAATCCAATAATATAACCTATTTATACAACTATTTTATGACGCCGAAATCAATAGCTATTAAAGAAGTTATTGTTATTCAATTCTTATACAATTCTATTAAAATAATTGAATAGCATATTATTCAATTTGTAAGCAGGAAATAACAGTTTGTTCTATAATACGACCTGTAAACATTTATACAACAATATTATAAAGTTGTCGTACGATAGACACTCAAAAAAACGCCCTAAACAATAATTTTAGGATAATTCCTTCTTTTAGAGATCTATTTAGCTAGTTGGGAAGATATTTATACCCTTAAATAAACGCTGTGTTAACTGCTTTATAGAGACCCGAATAAATGTTATGTTCGTTGCTATATAGACATTTATCTAAAAGTTACATCAGCTCATTATAGTTCCAACCAAAGACGACTTAACCTTTACAAACTTTTATATGATGTACAGTGTGTCCCATTTTCGATGATATTACGGGGTATCTCACTTACGAGTAAAGATAGAGAGTTGCGGCTTTCGCAATACTGTGCCACTTTTTTGTGAAAGGAACGATGGTATGAACAAAATTTTCATAGCCCGCTTTGTTTCTGAGATACAGGGCGAAATTGAAAATAATGCATTTTGGGACTCCCCTCGTATCTCCGTTATCCTTTAACATATCGCAAAGCTGAAAAATTGCTTTTAAACAATTTTTTACGTAGAATCCAGTGGCGTGATCAGATTTTTGCTGTGAGCTGCCAATTTTTTGCTACAAACCAAACTTGTATTTTTTTAATGGAACACCCTGCATATTTTTCTTTCGTTTGATTGGAAATATTATAAGCTTTATAAAAATGTTTTATACATTATATGTATTTTAAATAATAAGCCTAAAATTCATAATTTCACAAAATGTGTCTTAATACGACACTTGTATTTTTATTTAATGTAACACCCCGTATATTTTTCTTTCGTTTGAATGAAAATTTTATAAGCTTTATAAAAATATATAATACATAATACGTATTTTAAATAATAAGCTAAAATTCATAATTTCACATAATGTGTCTCTATACGACACTCTTGATGAGTATAGTATAAGCATTGTCTTTTAAACAACGGTATAACTATTAGCAGACAGAGACTATTAAGAACAATGGAATGGTAATTTTTTATTAGCAAGACCTTTCAGTGGCAAAATTTATATTTTCTGTGTAGTATTGTATTTTTTACGGTGGCTCAAAATGAAAATTATCAATATTTTGAAAAATATGACATGTTAGTCTGCTTTATACAGAGCAATGAAAACTTCCGTGAAGCTTCTCAGCTATATTCCAATAAATTTGTTTGAATATTTATTTAACTTTTGACTTATTTGGATTTATTTTTTTTAAAACATCATTTAAATTTATGAATATCCGAAAAAAGGCATCCTGATCTTTTAATGTTTTCCGAAACAATGAAAAAAATGGGTAGAACAAGGAACGTGGCCTCCGCCCTTATCGCGATTTTCCTTATTATACGTTTTTGGTAGGGGCCGGATAAACGTTTCATGTTCTCTTTATTCTGGAAAACATTTAATGACCAGGTTGTCTTGTTTCAGAATATCCATAAATTAGAATCATACTTAAATAAAAAATAAACCCAAATAAGTCAAAAGGTAAATAAATATTCAAACAAACGTATTGAATAATAGTTAAGAAGGTTCACGGGAGTTTTCATCGCTCTGTACAAAGCAGACTTAAGACATGTCATATTCTTCAAAATATTAATAATTTTCGTTTTCAACCATCGTAAAAAATACAATATTATACAGAAAATATAAATTTTGCCACTGACAGATCTTGCCAATAAAAAAATTATCATTCCATTGCTCTCATAATCTCTGCCTACTAATACTTAAAACGTTGATTTATCCGATCGGACGAAAAACGACACCTTTCCGATGAGTTTTCTCACCGCAAAAGTCATGATTCCAGTATATTGTATTCGTTGCTTGGCAACATGTACAACTGTACAAGAATGGAAAATAACAGTCCGGGAATATAACATTCCCGTCCTAGGCCGGGAATGTAACATTTCTGTCATATTCAAAGGCCTTGTTTGTCAGATCTGACGTCTATCGAAAGTAACATTTAGCTGTAGTTTCCGTAGCTACGCAATAAACTTCAAGCTCGCTCGATTCAAAACTTGATATTATGTCGAGTTTAAATTTAAAACACCGTTTTTATTTACAGTAATATTTGGCTCTATTTATATAAGTACGTATTCTAATTAATTTCGATCGGATAAAAAATAGTATGTGCAACTCGTAGGAAAAGCACATTCCTGGACTCCTGTGTTGCTGGCCTCGGCTGCGCCTCGTTCAGCAACTACCACAGTCGTCCAGGAATGTTTTGCTTTTCCTCCTAGTTACACAATATACTATTAAAAGATAATGCTTATACTATACTCATCAAGAGTGTCATATAGAGATACATTTTGTGAAATTATGAATTTTAGGCTTACTATTTAAAATACATATCATGTATTATATATGTTTTAAAAGCTTATAAAATGTCCATTCAAACGAAAGAAAAATATACAGGGTGTTCCATTTAAAAAAACATAAGTTTGATTTATAGCTAAAAATTTACAGCTCACAGCAAAAATCTGACTACGCCACTGGGTTCTACGTTAAAAAGTATATATGAACAAATTTTTAGCTTTGCGATGTGTTAAAGGATAACGGAGATACGAGGGGAGTCCCAATTTTGTTTATACCATCGTTCTTTTCACAAAAAAAGTAGCACAGTATTGCGAAAACCGCAACTCTCTATCTTTACTCGTAAGTGAGATACCCCGTAATATCATAAAAAATGGGACACCCTGTACATATACATATACAAACTTTCATATGCTGTGTACAGAT
>JAEQML010078203.1:0-12546 GCA_016904865.1 Pissodes strobi | reverse complement strand
ATCCTTTCGAATCCTTCTGAAAATCTGGATAGAATAATTTTGCTGCCTTTGCTTCTTTGCAAAAGCATATAAAATCGAGGTTCTTAAAAAAAGAACTTTCGTGACGAAGTATTTGACTGAAAATCGAAGGCCACCGAGTGGAAAATATAAAAACATGGCAAACGTTAATTTCTTTTAAATAAATAGGAAAAAAGAAAATGTTTTGAAGTGTTTCTTTTTTAAGATGCCCAAATGAGACAAACTTCCTCAGGGATTGAGCTACTTACTGAGCGCGTCCCCAGGTGGCGTATAGCTGGAGGGCCAGAACTGCCATAAGGTGCATTCGGTCTGCCAGGGAATAAGAGTGACTGAGGGTTACAAAGCACCCATCATGCTGCCCGAACAGCCGGCCTCAGACCAGCTCACGACACATGCCGTAAGCCTCGCAATGATCCTCGACGAGGTAGTGGGCTAAGGGGCACGGGAACCTTGGCTTAATTGCCTGGGCCATGTGGAAGGGTACAACCATAAAACCCTCCCAATCCTAAGGTTTTGTCGGCGTCGAAAGGATAGGTGACTGGGGGTGTATTCAGCCGATAGCCTACTAAACTCGAGGTACCGGGCACACCCCGTTTTATTATCGTGGGACTTACTACAAAAGAAACACTGGGGAAATAACATAAAGAAAATGGGGAATTCGAAAAGGGTTCCCTATCGCAAGGCCCCCTGTAGGGCGAGGGAGCAGCCGGGCAGAGAAAGGACATGGGCCCTTAGCCAGCGTAACTGAGAAGGTCCGCTCCAAAAACAGGTGCGGATCTCAGAGGAAGAGGGCGAAGAGGAAGAGGCTTCTGGCGGCTAAACTGACAGCGAGCTCGTCTTCGGCCCAGACACAACCTGGCACGCCGTCGTCGGACAGTTCCGTAGGAGGCACTCCGGAAACGGCTGGCGGGAAGACGAAAAGGAAGATCGAGTCAAGGGTCAATCAAGAGGCACCGGGCCAAGACCAGTAGAAGGTGGGTCCTAAAATAGCTGGACCCGCGGAGGAAATAAGACCGCGAGTGGCTCCACTCAAAGACCCGCAGTCATACGCTCAGGTAGTCACGGCGGAGGGACCGAGGATGCTGGTCGGTTTTCGGGGGCAGGTAACAAACCTGTCCCCCGAAGACGTGCTGAGCATAATGAGGGGAGATATAGCTCCCCCAAAGATTCGCATGATCAGGGTGTGGCGGTGCCATATACTGATGATCGCGGATGACGAGGACTCCAGAGGGTGGATCCGTAGGGCGCTGATTAAAGTCAGGCCCTGTGGAATCGCTAACCTGGTCGAGGTGGACCCGCAAGGGAGGCTCGTGAAGGCGGCGGTCTGGATTCGTGAGCTGGAGCGGACGCCTCGAATGAGGCCACAGTGAGTTGCCTTGAGTTCCAGAACGGTTTAAACTGCAGACTCTGGACAATCTGGAAGATGAACACGAAGTAGGGCTCCTGGATCGTGACGGGGGTGGACTATAGATCCGCTGGCACCATCGCGTCTAGGGGCTCTCTCCTGTTCTGTCCAGCGGTGCAGGTAAGGTAACCCTGACCGCACCGGGGTCGGGATACGAAGAGGAGCCAGCCAGGTCCTCGAGGGTGAGCTCGTCATGGACGTGGATGTCGGAGCCTCTAAGGAGGCTGCCGGTTCTGCCATGGTGGAATCGCCGCTAGCGGCTCCTCAGTTATGAGCTAGTGTAGAGGTGAGCCCCCCTCCCCGAGGAGTGCCACGAAGGAAGAGCTCCGTCAGTCTGACTCAGACTGAAGGGACACTCTCTCTAGACCGAACGAAGCGTGGACGTTTACCATGTCTATTCTCCAGATAAATCTGCAGCATAGTAGAGCTACGTCGCACCTATGCAAGATTATAGTAGAGGAGCGTATAGTAATTCTATTTATCCAGGAACCTTGGATTTCATATCCAGAGTAAAGTGGCTGTCCATGTCGGGAACTGTGTTGTACACAACGGACCCGACCCTGGGGGACCCTAAAGTAGGTATATTGTCAGTGGGGTTGGAGGCCTTTCTCTTAAGGGATAAGGCTGCCAGGGACCTGGTCTCTATCCTGATTAAGATACCTACAAGCGCAGGTGTGCAGAGGGTGGCACTAGCGTCAGCATACTTCCCAACCGATCAACCCTGCCCGCCGGAGGGAATCATTAATCTGGTTACCTACTGCGAGGAGGTAAATGTACCACTACTGGATGTGACAGCAACGCGCACCACATAGTGTGGGGCATAGCTGGGTCCAATCGGAGAGGGAAATGATGGATGGAATTCATTGCCTCTGTGTGGCGACAGGTGACCAATAGGGGGTGTGAGCCCACTTTCTTTACTAGGGGACGAAGCTCGTTCATAGACTAGACTCTGTGCACCAGGGCGTTGTTCCCGGATATTACGAAATGGGGTGTGTTGGTGGAGGACTCGATGTCTGACCACAGATACATTGCCATAGAACTGGGGCCTTCCTCAACGAAAGCTGAGGATTAGGAACCCCAGAGCAACCAACTTGGACCTCTATAGGGAGAAGCTAAGTTGGCGTCTAAGGGGCATGCCGAGGAAATGCCGGGCCGCCGATGAGCTGGATGACGCCGCTATGTGGATAGGATCATCGATCGCCGGGGCTTTCGCAAGCAGCTGCCCTGTAATTAAATTGCATTTGAATGGGAAAACTCCTTGGTGGAATCAACCCTGGAGAACGTTAGGAAACAGCTTGGGAAGCTCTTTAATAGGGCTACACAGCGGAGTTGATATAAAGAGGTCCTGGGGCAGTACAAGAAACAGTTGAGAGGATCGCCAAGGAGTGCCTGGAGGGCCTACTGTGGAGAGGCGCTCCATCTAGTGCATGTGTCGTTGACTCGAGCGATTGTATTCGCGCTATGTCTTCGTGATGCAATCAATTTTCAGCATAAGCCGACGTGGTCTACAGGTTTAGATGGTTGGGTCTCGATTTTGTGGCTATCGGCGGCGGCCGGCGGCTCGGGTTCAAACCCCGTTCCTTTTTTTATTTTTTTATGGTTAAGTTTCTAAACAGTTTTTTTCGTTGATTTTGGGTATGTCTTGGGTTAGTTTTGGTTAGCAAACAGTTTTTTTCTTAATTTTAGGTATGTCTTGGGTTACGTTTGGGTTAGCCCTTGGTTAGTTACCTTTTCTTGAGCCTCCGTAGCGAGCGGAGGGCTATGCGAAAGGTGAAATATTACTTATTGTAATACGTGCCCGTACTTTGAATGCACTTTTTACGAAATATACAGCAGCTTGCATGTGTTTCCTCGAATAAATAACACAATCATGTCGGGAACGATTTAGACCGACGCGACCTAGCCACTAGTCCAACCCCCGGCCGCTGCTGAGCTCTGCAAGGTGCTGTCAAGGGGCCCAGTCGTAAAATTCGGCAGTGTCCGTAAGCCAGGTGGAGGCTATACGTCGTCACCGTCGGATACTCTGCACAGCGACTGAGACTTATCACCGCAGACAGGTGCAGATTACAGCAATTAATCAAGACCTGGAGAAAGATCAAACTTAAGGCGACAGAAATTTGGTCCAGTTCAATGCAACAAAGACCCAAGCATTATTATGGCAGGATCGACAATTCCTTCATCCTCGTCAATCGGACTGCTGGGTGTCTGGGTCAACAGCAATATGTCCTGGCATGACCACGTTGCTAACATCAGCGTCCCAGAAGCTTGGTGCGCTATTTCGCAACAAAAAACTGTATACACCGCAACAGTTGCTCTCGTTCTACAAAGGGCAAATAAGACCGTGCTTAGAGTAATGCTCACATCTGGGGTGCCGCACCAAAGCAGACCTAGGGCTGCTGGATTCAATTCAGAAGAGAGCTGTGCGTCTCGTCGGCGACCCGGAATCTAGATAGTTTGGAACACCGCAGACGTGTGGCCCGGATGTCCATCTTTTATAGATGTTCCCAGGATTTGGCTTCCCTCATCCCGCCCCTGGCAACGCCTGTCAGATAGTGACGACACACGGCAAGAGTGCACCAGTTCGTCGTACAACTGGAAACATCTAGAACATCGCTTGACAAGAACTCATTTGTCTGGCGCACTGCTTCACTGTGGAACTCACTCCCAGGACATCTGTTTCCCCCTCATTACAACCTACAACTATTCAAGAACCGTGTCAATCAACATCTTCGCACACACACCGCTCGACGAGCGCCATTGGATCTCCCTTTAGTGCGTGTGCTGTCATAAAAAAAAACCACGGACCACACACTTCCTAGGCTCAAGAGGCGAGGGCCGGAGAGCTCGGGTTGGGGCTGACTATGGCACTGCCAAAAAGGTGGTCACCTAGGCTAAGGCGGGCAATCGAGGTATTTCCTAATTTAAGGCGGCATATGAGGATGGGGTCTTCCCGGCGCTGCTGCAGCGTGACGGAGGACTCCTTAGCACGCGGCCGCTGATTCAGGGCCTTCATCGCACATGGGTATGTGCCGAAGCCCTAGAGGCATAACAGAGTGGTGTTCATTCCCAAAGCGGGAAGGAACGACTACACCGATACGAAAGTACGTGTTTGCGGATATTGAACGAGCCTTCAATAACACAGCCTTGGGTTCGATCTGCCGATCGGAGGAGCGTACGGGGGTGGGTCCGGTCATAACGAGCTGGATCCGCTCCATGCTCACCGGGCGTAGGGTTGAGGCTAGCCTGGGAGATGAGGTGGTTAGGGTTGTCATCGCGGGGATGTCCTCAGGGGGTCGTTTGTCTTTTCCTGTGGTGTCTAGTGGAAGAGATTCTAGGCATCCTGGGAGTAGAGCATGGGATCTATGTACAGGTCTGTGCAGAAGACGTTGTTATTATGGCACAAAGTGCTGAGGTGGGGATATTGCAGACGCTTCTGGAGGAAGCACTGACAAGGTTATCGCAGTAGTGTAGGGATAATGAACTCAGGGCGAATCCCAACAAGGTATAGATGGTCATCTTTACCAGGAAAAGGAAGAAAAGCATCTCCCAACATCACTTTGGAAGGAACCCCTCTTGTGACTAAGAAATGCGTCAAGTATCTGGGTATCTGGTTGGACTCCAAACTGACCCCTTTTTTGCGGTCTTGATTTTTTTATTAACAAAAACCTGCGAAAACTTCAATTTTTTTAAAAACTTGTTTTTTTTTTAATTCCCCCTCTAATATCTCTTTACCTAATTGAGGTATAGACATTTTTTTTTAATTTTAAAACACACACTTTGGCGCTTCTTTCCAACTATAAAGTTTTAACTTACATTAATATTTTGAATCTGTGCCGATACGTTTTAGCCCGTTTTGGTTAGTTTTGGTTAGTCGCCAAATTTCGGTTAGTTTTAACTTACTTTAATATTTTTAATCTATTCCAATAGCCCGTTTGGTGCTTTTAGTTACTTTTGGTTAGAAAATTCAATCAATTTTCGGTTACTTTCAGATAGCCCCAATTTATTTTAGTGATTTGAACGCGTTTCGATTTCTAGTTAGTAGCCAAAATTCGGTTAATTTGGGTTGGTTTTAACTTATTTTAATATTTTTAAGCTCTTCCGTACGTTTTATACCTTTTTGGTGCTTTTGGTTACTTTTGGTTAGTCGCTCAATCAACTTTCGGTTAATTTCAATTAGTTTTGGTTAGTCGCCAAAATTTGGCTAGTTTGAGTTAGTTTTAACTTACTTTAATAATACGTTTTAACCAGTTTTGGTAATTTTAGTTACTTTTGGCTAGTTTTGGTTAGTCAATCAATCAACTTTCGGTTACTTTCAGTTAGTGCCTTCCAATTTATTTTAGTCGTTTGAACCGGTTCCGATACGTTGTAACCAATTTAAATGCTTTTAGTTAATTTGGGTTACTTTCAACTCACTTTAATATTTTTAATCTGTTCCGATCGTTTTAGCACTTTTTGGGTGCTTTTAGTTACCGTTGGTTATTGGTTCAATCAGCTGTCGGTTATTTTCAGTTAGTTTTAATTTATTATAGTCATTTGAACCCTCCAATATGTTATAATCAAATTTAATATTTTTGGTTAGTCGTCAAAATTCGGAACGTTTAGGTAAGTGATAGTTATAATTTTGAATTTTAATTTATGAAAACGTTTCTGAAATTGTAGTATAAATCGAATCTATGCAAATAATATCTATTTGGACCGTCGCGTCGGTCGCCGTCGTAGATTAAATTTTGAATGATACTATGCTTAATGAAACGTGGTTTAACATTACACGCGTTTCAATATAATGTTCATATCGAACTAGTATCATTAATAACTATGATACAAAAATATTGTATCATGATTAATAACTGTTATTTATTCCCGAAACTTTACACTACATCGGCAACGTGGTACAAAACGTGGCAACCTGGCAACAGGCGCATTTCTTGTCGCTCGCGCTTCAAGAAGACGGATGGACGCTTCTTTATCCGTGTCACCCCCGCCGCGCTCACCCCGTCGTCACCGATCTATATTGATCGTATTATATTCGTTATATTCGTTTTCGTTGTGGATTAAATAATGGGTAAAATTTTGTCGATTTTTTATCCAGCTTAGAACCAGATCAAAGCTATTGGATATTGTTAAGAAGATCATTTTACACATGAAATCTCAAAATACGACCTTTTTTGCGGTCCCGATTCCTTTTATTTAAAAAAAAATGTGATAACTTCCCCTTTTTAAAAATTTTGTTTTTTTATATTTCCACTCTAATATCTAAACACTCAATACAGCTATCGACATAATTTTTTTTTTGTTTTAAAACATACACTTAGGCGCTTCTTTCCAAATATAAAATGGTTCGTTTTTTTTATTTTAAATATGCTCAAAATATCGATGACCTTGGGACTTAAGAAATTATGCAGGCAAATTTCCACTAATCGAAAAACTTTTTTGTTTTTGGGAATTTCATATAACATGCAGCGAATAAAATGTAGACATATGACCAAAAAAGTTTTTTGTAGCATAAGCATTCTTGTCACCTTTATAGTTTAGGAGCTACGATTTTTTAAAGCGCGCGGAATTTAAAAATTCCGTTTCTCGTCGGTTAATCTGGAGCGACAGGTACGTATAATATTCGAACGCCATGAAGACACCAAACAGTGTTTGTTTACTTAACAGGACCTTATTATTATCACTATGTCACTGTGTTATTTTATTGAGAATTTTTTTATAAGAGGCTGCAAAGAAAAGCGTATCGAAATAGTATATTATTTTATATGGACGAAAAGTGATACTTTTCATGGCGCGCTCGTGTTTAACACTGACTTTAAGTTTAAAGCCTGACAATCTGCAAGAGCTTTTTACTGTTTTATTGTATTTGCTAACCATTTTCATTTTTAGTTTTTTGCTTTTCTTGAAAACGGTATCCGAATAGATACCGAATCGAAGAAATTAGGTACACATTTCATTAGGGTCACTAAACTTGCACTTGTGCAGTTTACATCCTTGAGCCGGGGCCGAAGTGGCTCTATAACAATTCAAACAAAATTCAATCATTTGTGGAGCCAAAGGCAATCAATTCCAGGGTAAGAATGAATCCTCCACAACAATATAGAACATATTTACATAATAATGCGTTGTTATCACATCTCAGCAATTAGAAAAGATAAAATTTTGAAAATTTGGGATCTTACTAAATATGATATGCCCAATTTATTGCAATAAAAATAAGTGGGGCGTCCATTTAAGATAACAAAACGACTCCGAGTAGCACAAAACTGGGAAATCTGACAACAGTGCCGATATCATAGTTCAATTCCGCATGTCAGGAAACCCCCCAGGTACCAAATTTTGTAAATGTAGCTTTATCGGTTTTGAAGGTATTTAAGCGTTCCGGTTCTTTTTACTAACCCTGTATGATGACACATACGCAAAAACTGAAAGATTTAATTTTCTTTTCAGAGTATCAGCTTCGTTCCTAACCGTCACTTCAACGGCATTTCTATTTGAGATTTCGATCAAGGCATCGTATATTTCGCCATTTTGGTATTTCAAAGCCTTTATTGAATCCACACGGCTCTCGCACATGTTTTCACTGATGAGTTTTAGGTTTAGATGTTGTACTTTGTTTCTTAAGATTGCCCATCGCTGAGTGGATGTAGCAAAGACAATATGTATATCACTAACTGTTAAAACGACCAAATTCAAAGTGTGCGCAGCGCATGGTACATGGGCGGGCGTCCCGTCGCCCCTACCCTGCTTCTTACAACAATCTCAAACAAGCCTACTTGTGAACTTCCGCCGAGAGTAGATGCTTTTAGACTACATCTACATCGCATTTTAGCACTTAACAGAGGTTAATAATATTTTACTTTTGCAGGTGTATTAAAAGTATGGTATTCTAGTTATTTACCAGAACGTGTGTATGAAAATCCTGCAAAGATTTGATGGTTGTTAAAAGATGTTATCCATAGAGTCTCAGCCATAAAAGTGTCGCGGACCTACTAGCAATGGTAGGCCAAAAACTGACAACATAATGCATCAATTTTAGAAATATCTATTTTGTTGAGGGGAAGTGGTAAAAATATTGACTATATATGTCAAACGTCTTCGAGGGTACCAGTCCAAGTCATTTTCTTATATCTCAAATAAAAAATGCAATATTTCCTGAATAATATAATATATCTCAAAGAGGTGTGGACACTGTCCAAATTGCATTTATAAAACTACGTAAAATTATTCTTAGATAATATAGAAAGTCTTTGGTGGTGCCAAAGCTCAATGCCCCCGGTCGGTCCAAGTATTTTTAAAGTCCTTTTATATAAAAAATACTCTATTTTTACCGTTTTACCAGGATTAAGACAAGTGTGGATACTGTCTATTTTCAGTTCTGTTGCCGAAACTTGGTATAATTATTTAGGGATACGTAGAAAGCTTTTGGTGTATTTTTAAAAACAACTTGTATATAAAACATACCTTATAATTATTGTTTTGCCAAAATTAAGAGAAGTGTGGACACTGTCCGCTTTGAGTTGCGTTGACGAAACTTGTTACAATTATTTAGGGGTAACGTAAAAAGCTTTCAGTGGTACCAAAGTTTAATGCACCCCTATCCAAGTATTTTTAAAAACACCTTTTAGATAAAAAAAAAATACCCGTTTTTTGCTGTTTTGCCAATATCAAGACAAGTGTGAACACTGCTGTCTGCTTTGAGTTGCATTAACGAAACTTGGTACAATTATTTATCGATAATGTAGAAAGCTTCTGGTGGTACCAAAGTTCAATGCGCCCCCGTCCAAGTATTTTAAAAAAACACCTTATATATAAAAAATACACTATGTTTACTGTTTTGTCAAGATTGGTGTGGACACTGTTCGCTTTGAGGTGCATTGACAAAACTGGGTACAATTATTAAGGGATAACGTAGAACGCTTTTGGTAGCAACAAAGTTTAATGCCCCCCGTCCCTTAATAATTATACCAAGTTTCGTCAACGCAACTCAAAGCGGACAGTGTCCACACTTGTCTTAATCTTGACAAAGCAATAAACATAGGATATTTTTCAATATATAAGGTGCTTTTAAAAATACTTGGACGGGGGGTCATTGAACTTTGGTAACACCAAAAGCTTTCTACATTATCGATAAATAATTGTACGAAGTTTCGTCAACACAACTCAAAGAGGACAGTGTCCACACTTGTCTTAATGTTGACAAAACAGTAAACAAAGGGTATTTTTTAATATATAGGGTGTTTTTTGAAGTACTTGGATTGAACTTTGGTGCCACCAAAAGATTTCTGCATTATCGATAACTAATTGTACGAAGTTTCGTCAACGCAACTCAAAGCCGACAGTGTCCACACTTATCTTAATTTTGGCAAAATAGTAAAAATAAGGTATTTTTTATATAAAAGTTGTTTTTAAAAATACTTGGACGGGGGGGCATTGAACTTTGGTACCACCAAAAGCTTTCTACTAAATAATTATACCAAGTTTCGTCAACCCAACTCAAAGCTGACAGTGTCCACACTTGTCTTAATCCCGACAAAACGGTAAAAATACAATATTTTTATATAAAATGTGTTTTTAAAAATACTTGAAGCGGGCATTGAGCTTTGGTACCCCCAAAGGCTTTTTACATTACCTAAGAATAATTGTACGTAGTTTTATAAACGCAATGTGGACAGTGTCCACACCTCTTTGAGATATATTATATTATTCAGAAAATATTGCATTTTTTTAGTTGAGATCTAAGAAAATTACCTGGACTGGTACCATCGAAGACGTTTGACATATATAGTCAATATTTTTACCATTTCCCCTCAACAAAATACATATTTTTAAAATTGAATCATTATATTATCAGTGTCTGGCCTGCCATTGAGAGTAGGCCCGCGACACTTTTATGGCTGCGATTCTATGGATAACATCACTCTAACTTAGAAGATGATGTATGGATGGATATCACAGTTAACTATTAAAAACCAGAAGACTTAAGAAGACTATTGCCCATAAATGTTCAGACAAAAATTGCAATAGTTGTAAACAGTGATTAAAATGTATGATCGAATGTATATGCAAATTATGCAGTAATGGTTTAAATGAGATGACGGTCTATCACACAGAAAATGAAGAAGCCTAAGCCTAATATATGATTTTTCGTAGCCTCTTATACAAAAATCTCAATAAAATAACATAGTGACATAGTGGTAATAATAAGGTACTGTTAAGTAAACAAACACTGTTTGGTTTCTTCATGGCGTTCCGATATTATAGGTAGGTACCAGGTACCAGATTAACCGACGGGCAACCAAATTTTTAAATTCCGCGCGCTTTAAAAGATCGTAGCTCCTAAACTATAAAAGTGAGAACAATGCTTATGCTACGGAAAACTATTTTGGTCATTTGTCTACATTTTATTCGCTGCATGTTATATGAAATTCCCAAAAACAAAAAGTTTTTCGATTAGTGTAAATTTGCCTGCATAATTTCTAAAGTCTCAAGGTCATCAATATTTTAAGCATATTTAAAATAAAAAATACAAACCATTTTATATTTGGAAAGAAGCGCCTAAGTGTGTGTTTTAAAACAAAAAAAAATCATGTCGATAGCTCTATTGAGTGTTTAGATATTAGAGTGGAAATATAAAAAAAAAACAGGATTTTTAAAGAGGAAGTTTTCACAGTTTTTTTTTTAAATAAAAAGAATCGGGATCGCAAAAAAGGTCGTATTTTGAGGTTTCATGTGTAGCATGATCTTATTAACAATACCCAATAGGTTTGATCTTGTTCTAAGCTGATAAAAAAAAATCGACACAATTTTACTCATTACTTATTCCACCTCGAAAACGAATATAATTATTACGGTCAATATCAATCGAAGACGGAGGCGGGGTGAGTGCGGCGCGGCGGGAGTGACACGGGTAATAAAGAAGCGTCAAACCGTCTTCTTGGAGCACGAGCGACAAGAAATGCTCCTGTTGCCACGTTTTGTACCACGTGGCCGCTTGTAGTGTAAAGTCGTGAATAAATAATAGTTATTAATCATGATACAATATTTTTGTATCATGGTTAGTAATGATACTAGTTCGATCTGAACACTATATTGAAACGCGTGTAACGTTAAACCACGTTTCATTAAGCAAAGTTCATATCGAACGTGTATCATTCAAAATTTAATCTATGACGGCGACAACGCGAAAGTAACTAAAACTAACACCAAAATGGGCTATAACGTACCGGAACAGATGAAAAATATTAACGTAAGTTAAAACTAACCCAAATTAACTCAATTTTGGCGACTAACCAACATTAACCAAAAACAGTAAAATTGGTTATAACCTATCGGAATCGGTTCCAATGACTAAAATAAATTTAAACTAACTGACATTTTCATACCACCGACGTTACTATATACAGTCTTAGAGAAATATGTTTCTAATATTTCTAATGGCTATTTTGTCATACTCCGAGTTACCTAGAAGTAAGTGGCCTAACCAGCTCTGGTAATTATCCGGCACCAGATATAAGTACTTATATTTGTTTTCACATATTTTGAGGTAAAACTTCTTTACGCACGGTAGGATAAATTGGTTTCATGCGTGATGCTATGTAACGAAAACATGCAACGCTACGTAGTCGAATTAGTAGTGGGGATCGCATGAACCGTGGGAGTGCTTCAAGGCATTTTTTTTATTAAGATCATTGCTTTCGAGTTCTCACCAGCACTTATGGTCGGCTCGCCAAAAATGTTCAGACCTCTCAATGGTCCGAGTCGCCCTTGAATTCAGTTGAGCTATGACTGTGACCTCTCAAGAAAAACCGCGGTATCTTAAAAAATATGGAGTGTATCGCCAAATTTGTTATAGCTATTAAATCGTCTAATATTTTCATACAAAAAATTGGAATAAAAAAAATTAGTTAAATTGGTGGTGGCAGGGGGCGCCACTTTACGGAGAAAATAATGAGGTCACTGCTTATTATGTGTGAGCTATCACGTATACGTCGACTCTGACCTCTTTTACACAAAAAAAAAATTATCAAAGTATTCTTTAATCGATCGTCGCAACAAAGAATTGCCATACGTAACATGTCAAACAGATGGCACTTTATACTTCTTTAGCAGAAATATAGCAAAATATATAA
>JAEQML010078202.1:0-12547 GCA_016904865.1 Pissodes strobi | reverse complement strand
TATTCCGTCCGGTCCTGATGCCTTTTGCGTATCTAGTTCTTTAAGGAGTTTGCGAATATCACGATGAGAAAACTTGACTTCTGCCATGGTGGTGTTGATGTTCGGTATGCAAGTAAAGCACATATTTGATTTCGTTTATTTTCCCCTTGTTGATGTAATTGTCGCAAAACTCCATCATTTCTAATAATACCTTCCTCTAATTCATTGATGTCAATTACTTCAATGTCTCCAAGGATGTCATTCTGCATTATACAGATATTGTGCAATACAGTAGTAATGTAAAATATTTGAGTAAGCGTTACAAAGTAAGCGTTACTTATCAGGACTCAAAGTAACTAATATCCGTTGTAAAAAAGACTCGCTCGTTTTGCTGTTTAGTTAATTTTTACTTTATGTACTGAAACTGCTAAATCACGTACAAGAAGTACCGAATAACGATAAACAAACTCTCAGATTTACGGCTTCCCCGTACGCTGATTCAGACTCGATTCGATCGATGGTGAGGTTATTGGCGACCTGGTTTCTGTTTATTTTTTATTCGCGCTCGCACGAGTGTTAATATTTACGTTCACAGATGGCGACATCACATGAAAAGGTTTTTTGTATTTTCGTTGATACGTAAATACTTGTTTGGGATTTTGGGGAATCACAAATAGTTTCAGCATTCCAGCGTTGATTGCTATTTAATTTATGCTTGCATCTTACATTATCATTACGCTCTAGTTTTTTATTAATACATATTACTCTTTACTATTATATTTAGTATTATTTCGCTGTGTGCTCACTGTTTTCTAAAAAAATATGGAAAAGTCGGTAATGAAAAGAAGTTCAATTTGGATACACTTTAATATTTTATCAGATCAAAAAGGCAAATGCAATTTATGTAGAAACATTTATTCTTACAAAGGCGGAAATATGTCGAATCTAAGGAAACACCTGAAAGTAAAGCATCCAACAACAATTTTGAACGAACCTTCCGAAAAAAAGATATCCGGCCAATATGAAGATTGCAGATCGTCTACTGAAGTGAATGAAGATGAAGGTTTGTCGGTATTTTAATAAGATCGTCTACTGAAGTGAATGAAGATGAAAGTATGTCGGTATTTTAATATTCTTAAATGAGATATAATTCCGGAAAACTGTCATAGTCATTGAACATTCGGAAATTACATTATTTTCTTTTTAGTACGTTAAAACGTGTTTCTTAGATTGTAGACAACTACACAGATTTTATTACCCTACTATATTTTAATTTTAGGTTCATCGACATCGTCCAGGCCACAATCACAAGCATCAACTTCCTCGGAAGTATCACTGTCACAACAAGCATCAACGTCCTCGACAGTATCACTGTCACAACAAGCATCAACCTTCTCAAATATGTCACAATCATCGACTTTCATAAAGAGTACAGACGTTGTTTTTGGCGGAATTGAAAAAAAGAGAGCAAGTATGTCATCGTCCTTGATTATTAACAAGCAATCAACTTTAAAGGGATTCATATCTAAACCCATTTCTTTAACTCGACAGAAAAAAAATCAACGGTTTGTTATTAAATATGATCATAAAAGATCTTCAGTCTTTTTCAGTAGTTGAAGATCCTGGATTTCGCGAGTCTTTAATGCCTGCTAAATACGATGAAAAAGTCCAAACCCTGAAAGCGCCTCTTCAAACAGCAGATTATATTACATTAAGCACTGATAGTTGGACTTCAATCAACACCGAAGGATGTGTAGCTGTCACGGCACACTTTATATAAAATAGCTGGCTGTTTCATGGCTGCGTGTTGTCGTCTTTTAACTTCGCTGAAAATTTAGCTCAGGAATTACGGCGAATAGCCCACGAATGAGATATTTCTGACAAGGTGTACGCAGTTGTTACAGATAATGCTGCTAATATTGTAGCAGCAGTAAGAGCTACAGGCTGGGCCCATGTTCCGTGTTTTGCACATACAATCAATTTAATTGTGAGGGATACCCTTAAGAATATTGCACGATTACAAAGCAACATTAAAAAAATCGTCGAACATTTTCATCAGAGTTCACAGGCAAATAGTAAACTATTCGAAACTCAAATTCAAATGAAGCCTAGTGTTGTTCCTTTAAAATTGATAAATGATGTACAGACAAGGTGGAATTCCACCTACTATATGATGGAAAGAGTGCTGTTATTAACTGAACCACTGTCTGCAGCGGTAGGCGTTCTGCATAATCCTGTAACTTTACCTACGGAAGAAGAGTGGGTTCTATTGAAAGAAGTCTGCAAAGTATTAAAGCCTTTTCAGGTAGTGACTGTGGAAATGAGCTCTCAAAAACAGGTTACTCTTTCAAAAATAATCCTGCTTGTGAAAGGATTAGTATTATCATTAGATCGTATTAACTTACAACTAGAAAACCAGTTAGGTAAAAATGTGATACACTCTTTTCTTGCGTCGATAACTTCACGTTTTGGAAATCCGGAAAATAACATAATAATGGGAAAATCGACTTTTCTTGACCCAAGGTTCAAAGCGAAAGGTTTTAATAATGATGAATGTTTAAAAAGGGTCAAGGGTAAGCTTCAAGAAGAGGTTATTGCACTTATAAAAAAAATCAACAAGAAGGCAATAAGACTGACGATGAAAGTGATTAACAAACCGCACAGTCAATACTTGCAGTGAATAAAGAAGCTGATGACTTAATATGGCAAGATTTTGACAATTCTGTCAAATGCTCAAATAACGTAACCAGCCCAACAGCAATAGCAATTACAGAAATAAAAATGTACACAGAAGATGCATATTTGTGGTGGCAAGAGAGACACCAGATTTATCCGTGGCCTGCAATATTGGCAAAAAATATGTAAGTATCGTTGCTACTTCCGTTCCATGTGAGATATTTTTTTCCAAATCGGGGCAAGTGGTAACAGATCGAAGAAATAGATTAAAGTCTAAAAACGTAGAACGTATTCTATTTTTACATTGTAATGCAGATTTATAACTAATAACTAGTGCTTATTTCATGCATAATATATATCTTAGTTTTATAAGAAATATGACTATTTCATTATTATGTTATTCATTTGTTTTTGTTTTAGAAAGTAGATTGCTGATAGGATAGCAAACGTATTCAATAATACACTTTTCTCTTTACACTTTTTTTATTTCTTAAAATTAATTGTTTACTATAATAAAGTAAGCAATATATTATGGAAGTCAAAGGTAAAATAATTAATAACTACTAACTAACTAGTAACTAAATTTGATATTATTTTTATTGTGCACTATATACTTTTAGTTTAGACAAAAGAAACAAACCACGCTAACGGCTGACGCTACGCTACTAGGATTACTAAGTAACTAATAACGAATAACAAGTCCAAAGTAACGAGTCCTGGTATCAAAAGCAACTATTCGTTACAAGTCTTTGAAAGTAACTAAACTTTACATCAATACAATACAGCGCATGCTACAATATATTTAGGCGCCGTATCCAGTCTTTGCATATCCAAATATTTGAGGCATCTAAATCTCGGTTTCAGTAGAGCCAGACTTCTTTCAACAGTACTCCGTACTTTTGGCAACTTATAATTATAATTTCTTTGCAGCAAAGTCATATGTCCGTTATCACGACAGGGTGTCATAAGCTGAGGTAAACAAGGGTAAGCACTATCGCATACCAGATAGCTATTTTCTCCCATCATTCCTTGTTGATCATCGATAATTTTTTGATAAAGGTCGCTCTTCTTGAATACCCTTGCATCATGTGACGAGCCAACTTCACCAGCATATACATTTGTAAATGTATGCTCAGATACTACCTAAAAAAATGCGATTTTATTTACCACAAAACTAAATACATGCATATCAGTTAGGTGTATAATTTGTTGGAGTTTCGATAGACTTTATTAGGGCCTATTGAACAATTAACACACAATAAACAAATAAAACTAAAAGAAAAGCACAACTATTTCTCAAAATGTTAATTTATAAGTAATAGTACATATTATAATGATGACTGTTAATCAAAAGGATGAGTAACATAATAATTTATAAATAATGCACTTCATCCGAAGTTGAATATTATATATTATTTTTCTCGATGAATATTAACTCTTTCATAAAATTCACAGTCCTTCACAAAGATGCAACTGGGAGAGACATTGTAAATGCCGAAGCAGAATGCAACGCTTACTAAATTTGAGATCTGAGAAAGCTCATACTTGTGTGGAAATATAATAGTTGATAGAAGTTTGGGTGAGATCAGGTTAGATTACGTAAGATTACTTAACCAAAATATGCCAAATAAATGCATATTACTTAAAGTTTCGTTCTTTTTTACAATTTATAACGTTATAAGTGTGGTTGAAAAAGCAAAAGACCATTTGCATTCGATTCGTCCGGCATTCCTCGATCTAACGATATTCTCTGTCGAGAGAAACTAAAAGTCACCCTCACTCATCTTTAACACAATCTAATGTAAAAAAATTACTTTTAGCAGATTAGATAAATTTAGTTTACCAAAATATAGCACATAAATGCATATTACTTCAGGTTTTGATCCTTTTTACAATTTACAACCTTAGTGGTGGTTGTAAAAACTGCATTCGATTCGTTTCTCAATTTCCGATCTAACGCGGTTAGTTTCACTTAGTATACACATATTTTAGGTATTTGAGTCGATTCCAATACATTATAATTAATTTTAATAGATTTGGTTAACTTTGGTTGATCGTCCAATCAAGTTTCGGTTAGTTTCACTCAATCACAACTTACTTTAGTCATTTGAACCGTTTCCGATACGTTATAAACAAATTTAATAGATTGGGTTAGTTTTGGTTATTCGTCGATTCAAATTTCGGTTAGTTTCACTTAATATCAACTTATTTTAGTCATTTGAACAGTTACGATACGTTATAATCAATTTTAATAGATTTGCTTATTCTCGGTTAATCGTCGAATAAACTTTCGGTTAGTTTCACTTAGTCTCAACTTATTTTACTTATTTCAGCTGGTTCCGATACGTTATAATTAATTTTAATAGGTTTGGTTAGTTTTGGTTAGTCGGCTAATCAACTTTCGGTTAGATTCATTTAATATCAACTTATTTTAGTCATTTGAACCGGTTACGATACGTTATAATCAATTTCAATAGATTTGGTTAGTCTTGTTTAATCGTCGAATCAACTTTAGGGTAGTTTCACTTAATCTCAACTTATTTTAGTCAATTGACTTAGTTGCGATACGTTATAATCAATTTTAATAAATTTGGATAGTATTGTATATTGGATAATCGTCGAATCAACTTCCAGTTAGTTTCACTTTGTTTTAACTTATTTTAATTATTTGAGCCGGCTCCTATACGTTATAATTAGTTTTAATAGATTTGGTTACTTTTGGTTAGTCGTCTAATAAACTTTTGGTTAGTTTCAACTTATTTTAGTTATTTAATTCGGTTCCGATACGTTATAATCAATTTTAATAGATTTGGCTAGTTCTGGTTAGTCGTCTAATCAACTTTCCGTTAGTTTCACTTAGTCTCAACTTATTTTACTTATTTGAGAAATACGTTATAACCACTTTTAATAGATTTGGTTAGTTTTGGTTAGTCTGGGTAATAATGCATATTACTTCAAGTTTCGATCGTTTTTACAATTTACAACATTAGTGGTGGTTGTAAAAGCTGGATTCGATTCGTCTCTCAATCCCCCATCTAACGGGGTTAGTTTCACTTAGTATCAACTTATTTTAGGCATTTGAGTCGGTTCCAATACATTATAATCAATTTTAATAGATTTAGTTAGTTTTGGTTAGTCGTCTAATCAATTTTCGGTTAGTTTCACTTAGTCTCAACTTTTTTTACTTATTTGGTTCTGATACCTTATATCCAATTTTAATAGATTTGTTTAGTTTTGGTTAGTCTGGGTTGGTCTAATCAACTTTCGGATAGTTTCACTTAGTATCAACTTAATTTAGCAATTTGAAACGGTTCCGACACGTTACAATTAAGTTTAATAAAATTGGTTAGTTTTGGATAGTCGTCTAATCAACTTCCGGTTAGTTTCACTTAGCCTCTACTTATTTTAATAATTTCAGTCGGTTTCGATACGTTATAATTACTTTTGATAGATTTGGTTAGTCGTCTAATCAACTTTTGGTTAGTTTCACTTAGTCTCAACTTATTTCACTTATTTGAGCTGGCTCTGATGGGATATAATCAATTTTATTAGATTTGGTTAATTTTGGTTAGTCGTCTAATCAACTTGCGGTTAGTTTCACTTAGTCTCAACCTATTTTAGTCATTTGAGTCGGTTCCGATACGTTATAATAATGTTTATAAAGTTTGGTTAGTTTTGGTTAGTTGTCTAATCAACTTCCGGTTAGTTTCACTCAGTCTCAAGTTATTTTACTTACTTGAACCGGTTCCGATACGTTATAGTGAGTTTGAATAGATGTGGTTAGTTTTGGTTAGTCGTCTAATCAACTTTCGGTTAGTTTCACTTAGTCTCAACTTATTTTAGTCATTTGAACTGGTTCCGATACATTCTAATCTATTTTAATAGATTTGGTTAGTTTTGGTTAGTAGTCCAATCAACTTTCGGTTATTTGCACTTAGTCTCAATTTATTTTACTTATTTGAGCGGGTTCCGATACGTTATAATCAGTTATGCATAAACCGTGTCATTACGTTCACTAATTTTTTCCGAATCGTGATGCGACCTTGGAAACTCACTGTCAAGAAACCAAAGTATTCATCTGAACCGGCTCCGATACGTTATAGTCAAATATAATGTTTCTGGTTAGTTTTCGTTAGTAGCCAAAATTCGGTTCGTTTTGGTTAGTTTTATCTTACTTTAATTTGTGTAACCTATTTCGATACATTTAAGCCCGTTTTGGTGCTTTTGGTTAGTCATTCAATCAACTTTTCGATATGTTATAACCAATTTTAATATTTTTGTTAATTTTGGTAGTCGCCAAAATTCGGTTAATTCGGGTTATTTTTAACTTACTATAATATTTTTAATCTGTTTCGATACGTTTTGGCCAAATTTGGTGCTTTTGGTTAGCTTAGGTTAGATTGGGTTAGGTTGGGTTAGATAATCGTCGTGGGTAGTCTTTCAATCAATATTCACTTAATTTCAGTTAGTTTTAATTTTAATCATTTCAATCGGCGCCTATACGTTATAATCGAATTAAAGTTTTTTGGGTAGTTTTGGTTAGTCACCAAAATTTCGTTTTGGTTAGTTTTAACTTACTTTAATATTTTAAATCTGTTCCGATACGTTTTACCCTTTTTTGGAGCTTTTGGTTACTTTCAGTTAGTTTTAGTTACTTCCAATTTATTTTAGTAATTCGAACCGGATCCGATAGGTTATAAACAATTTTAATTTTTATGGTTAGTTTTGGTTATTCGCCAAATTTCGGTTTCTTTGAGTTATTTTTAACTTACTTTTATTTCTTTAATTTGTTCCGATTCATTTTAACCTTTTTCGTGCTTTTGGTTACTTTTAGTTAGTTTGGGTTAGTCGTTCAATCAATTTTCGATTAGTTTCAGTTAGCTTTAATTTATTTTCTTCATTTGAACGGATTCCGTCCTCAGAAACAGACTAACACAATCTCTCACGTATATTACGTGATGTGCCAAATGTAGCATGCACTTTTTCGTTATTTGATACCCCATAATAGGAAAACAAAAACATTTCCAATGTTAAAATTTGACTTACAGAATACAAGGACTATTTTTTAAATTATAATTGTTATAATAATATGAACCTTAAATTGACTTTATGACACACGTCGGTATGTCGTGAAGGAGACGAATTGTTGTAAATTTTAGGTCTTGATAACTTCTGCCAGTTGCTAAGAATCTTCAGCCTTTCATGTGGTGATTTTGCTTTTCTCATACAAGTATTGTTTTTTTTGTGATATGCGGATTTATTAATTCCAATAAATGAGTGTATGTCCATTCTCAAATAGTTCCGCCAATCACCAGGTTCATCACGTAATTCAAGCAGTAATCTATTGCGGGAAAAGTGCTGTCTTTTTAGAAGCCATTTTGAACGCCGCCGGGTCTTTTTAAAAGGTACCATTTGTTTCCTTTTATTTACAAGACAACATGCAAAAATTGACCAGATGAGTACTTCCTCCATAATCGATGCCACCACAACTGCGCAAAACTAAATACAGATCTACAGCGTGTGCCTGTGGAAATAACACCGCATAATAATGAAAATAGCCCCATGGGTGATAGTGACGCGGATCAAGATTTTTCCCCATCGGATGATAACGAATATACACGTTTGGCAAGAAATCTTTTCCCATAGCATTTTAATGCGATAACAGAGTACGTTAGATACGAGACCTAAAGTTAAAAAGAGACACAACGTATGCCATTCCTTGCGCACCTTTCCCCTTCCAGCAAGGCGTGGTCACTCGGCGTTCGCTGTCGGCGAACGTCCGATAGTGCTATTCGAGTTTAGTTAAGTAGTTTGTAGTTTAGTTTAGTAAGGGACACGTCGCTGAGGACAGATTATTTCTGGTATTCTTCATTTTTCCGATTTTTACGAAATTTTCTTTGTTTCTTAGTTACTTTTAATCACTGTTCTATCCGAAAATGAAAATACAACAGTGATTTAAAAATTATTGATTACAAAAGGCTGTGCGGAAATGATGCAAAATAAAATAACCTGTTTCTATGCGCTTACAGACAGTGTTGCCAGGCGATTGTCAGATTTCACCAGATTCTGCGAATTGAAAAGTTGTCAGATTTCACCAGATTTTATCAGCAGTTATGTTTTTTTTAACAAATTGGTTACAAAAAAAATAATAATTAATAATTTCCACTCAAATCTGATGAAAAACTTAATTTAAAAAGAAAAATAAAATATGAATGTGTTCAATGGAACGAACACATTAACTGTTTAGCATTGCAAACTTAACGTTAAGTTAACATGACATACCTGTTCATTAAAAATTTAAACTGAATACGATATTTTTACAACTACTTCATCAATTACTATAAATGAATGCAGAACGTTTATCCAAAAGCTTATCTGGCATATTTTAGTAAAAGCAATGTTGGTTATTTTCGTTTGTTTGCCTGAATGCAATCCAAACTTGTATCAGTGTTACTATTTTGCAACAACACTCTCTATCTAACAAACAACACAGTACAATTTAAAAAACCAGTAGAACAAAGCGTCATACGCAATGAGCAAAATTCCTAAATGACGAATAATATGTCGAAATTAATAGGTAGGGGAAGGAAATAATTCAAGAGCAAGACTCAACGCAAGCAAAGCGGAAATATGATGCTCGGACTTTATTTTTAACTCGCGTGTACCTATCGCAAATTTACGACCTTCGGACCTGCTCATTTCGCAGCAGCCCACTGTTGTCGTTCTAATATTTCACTTCACACGTGCCCGTCAGCTCGCTTCGCTCGCTCCGGGGGCGTAACCAAACAAAACTAACCCAAGGTAATGCACTGCAAATGAAGAAAAAATTACTTTGAAAAATATTTGAAATAGCGCGTACGCATGCGTGAAGGCTGAAAATTGCGGTAGGTAGACGCGAATTATTTTTATATTTTAAAGTAACGCCATTTTCGGGGAAGTTCCGAACTCTAAAAAATCCCAGTTGGCGTTGCAGTGATGTCGTTATAGTATAAATTTACCAAAATACGTACAGTACAATAGAGGTTTTTATTTTACTGCAATCCGCATAGAAAAAAATGTAAATTGTACAATTTTCCATAAATCACCAGATTTGACCTATAAAATAAACAATTTTCACCAATCAACAAAACCTTCTTAAAATCACCAGATCTGATGAATTTTCACCAAGTTTGGCAACGCCGTAATACAGAAGGTTCGTCGATCTGCCTCGGTGGTCTTCGTCGCCTGCGAAGGTCGTCCTATGCGAGAGCGTCCGCGCGTTTGTTGCTGAATGGAAGGGGAGTAGGGGAAACCAGGGGAATTCCGTCTCTTTCTCTTTTTAGCTTTAGGTCTCGTATTTAACGTACTCTGTTATCGCATTAAAATCCTATGGGAAAAGATTTCTTGCCAAACGTGTCATATAAGCACTGAAGACGATAAAGAGACTAGAGTATAGAAGCCGAAAAATTGATTATGAAATTCAAAGACTTGGAAAAAGAACGTCAATAAATTAAAGTAAATATGAATCAAAGAGGCCGCCTAACTCTTCCGATCTTAATCCACTAGCATATTTTCTTTGAGCTTATGTTAAAAGTCAAGTGTATAAAGATAAACGACGCACAATTGATATTCTTAAAGAGCGCATTCGTAATATAATTAGGAATATTTCTTGAAATACCGTTAAAAATGTACAAGAATTTATTGATCGCCTGCACGGAAAAAAAAGTATTCAATACGACAATTGTAGAAAATAGCCCTATATTTTGCGCCTAAAATGGTACTAGATCAATCTGCAGTACTTATTTCTATTCAATTGTAATTAGATCACGTAGTAAAATCTACCCAATTTTGTGTGGAAATTTGTTAATCACTATATAATAAAAATTATAATAATTTTTGTGGTAAATCGCATCAAATGAACTAAGACATTAATGCTTTATTTTTGTTGCACTTATTCTGCCTATAAATAGTTTATATTGCTATTCTCGTGGTTTTCAATTAGCACATAATCGTGCAGAAATTGCAACATTTAAATATTATTGAGCTATGTATTGTAGTACTTACTCTTTCAATAATATATAGATTCACGCAACAAAATTGATATACTACTTACTACAATTCTAGATTATCAGTTCTTACAATACTATAGCGTTGGCTACGATAAATGAATGCCATGAATTTATGTGTTTTGTGGCAATTATTATTGAACGCCACGCCAGTGACCTTACTTGTAATCCTAAAGTAGTGCATTTTGCTGCAATCACGGCTGCAATATTATAGTGATAATACCAACATTTCAATGTCGGATTGTCAGACATGACTATGACATAATACGAGCTTGCAATGTTTATAGTTCAGCTAGAACTTTAATATGCCGCCAGATGACATATCTGACGCCATCTGTGTGGGACTTTGAGACGCTACGAACTGCCACATTAAAGATATGTCCAAAAAAAAAAAATCAAATGCCTATACATATTTTCGCACTGACTTCAGCATACTTTGAGTATTCAGTTTAAGTTGGCTTATGTATTTTGACACTATTGCTAATACATACCTATATTAAATAATATCACTGAACAAAGAATCACTATTGGAAGCTAATGGTGGTATATAGCCCTTCGTAGGTGGTATGATCGGTTCAACTGCGTTTTGTCATAAGTTACAAGTCATCAGTCAAGCACTTGGTACTTCTTAAGTTTTAATATATTTTTTCAAACCTTGCTTTCGGTTTCATGTAGCATTATTCTATACAAAGCAGATCAACAATCGGATATCGGATTTTTCACTTCACATACCTAATCAAAGACGAATTCTGTGTTTTATAAGGTGTATCGTGCATTACAATTAAAAAATTACAGTTTTCAGTTTTTCCGACGTTTGTATTTTTCACAATTATGGGCGCAAAAGATACTCGCTGTTTCGTAGAAAACTAAACTAATAATAATTGTTTACAATAATTGGCAATACACATATTTTCCAACAGTTTAATTATCGATATGAGTAGTATTAATATTTTAAAGGCACAAGATAAAATTTGGCAACCACGAATTTCGTCATCCACAGGCCTGGTGCTAAGGTCACAATTCACAAGCGGCAGGCGCGATATTGTCCCATAATTTGAAAGTTCATTTATTTCTTATTGGCCTATCGGCATTTCATACTTAAAATCCAAAATAATTCGGTAATTTTTACTATAACTTGCAAACACTTTAGTACAAATTTCTGTAATATATATTTGCTAATAATTGTAATACAGAAGTAATAATAGTTTGGCACTAAACACAATAAAGTTCGGACACTCAACGATATTTCAAAATATTGTCGAAATTTTTACCACACAACGATTTGAAAGTTGATTACAATTTTGTAGCATATGAATTCTCCTTTTAAGTATAACTTGCGTATAATATCCCTTTGACACTATTTACTACAAGGTTGTGTAATACGTAACCTAAAAAATACTTTTGTTTGCAACAATTTCATAGAAAACTATTGTGGGAATATTAACATTAAATTATGTGGTTAAGTAACATATTTGTGGAATAGGGAATATTTATTATAATACTGAGATTACAACAATTTTGTAGAATATTTAAATACGACTCAGTACTAAAGCTGATATTAATAAGTGCTGCATTAATCTTGATACAATTTCCTATTACCTAATACTAAAACGAATCGTTCTTTTTTCAGGAAATATTGTAAAGAACTTAACAATTGTGGTTCATACTAAAGCAAAAAAACCAATACAATGCTGTAGGAAAAGATTTAATTTTTTTTTCAGTGTGAGATACTGCAGAGATGTTAATAGTGGCCTCTTCCAACATTTCCTAAAATAATGCCTGAAATTTTTAAATGTAATTTATGGGTGATTTTGTGTTGCAATAAAGTATTATTTTAATATTAAAAC
>JAEQML010078196.1:0-12548 GCA_016904865.1 Pissodes strobi | reverse complement strand
TTCTCTCTTTATGTAAGATTCCTAAATCAGCTTGATAATGTTACAATGTGATAGTCTGATGTGATCTGTAATACTTTAAGGGAAAATTGTTCATGAAAGTGCGAAATAGCCATGTAAGGAAATAATATTTAGTGTTTTCAATAGAGGCACTCGCTGCCCAGTATTAGAAATAGTTGGGGGAGGGAGAGGGACTTCTCTGGAGACTGGAAAGAATATTCTATTGCCAGGAGAATCGCTTCAATATTCGCACCTTTTTTCGAAATTTGCTGAAGTTCTCGTGAAAAATTCTATTTAATGTTTTGATGATTGGAACACCCTGTACCGAAGAGTTTTCCAAAATTTATTTGTTGTAGAAAGACTCGCACAATTTCGAAAAGGCGGAATGGCTGCCTTTGAATTAAAAACCTTTTTTGCCATTAACAAAACACGACACGTCTTTGTTGATGCTAGAATGGCGTTATTTTCAAACAGATAACCAATGGTGTGTCGGCATCTGAATGCCAATGGCTTCGCATTAATATTTCAAGCGATTCTCTGATTGTGCTCATTATGATTATCATTATTTTCACAAAGTTATTCGTGTAGTGAATAGCTAATTCGCTTATTAGATCCATGTACGAGCCTTCAGCTACCATTTAAAGTTTTAGACGATTAATATAACATCTGTCCTAGCCTGTTGGTCTAGAGTCTAGACAAATGAATATTAATCACGAATAGTAAAAGCAGCGAATTTCGCTGCTTTTACTATGCTCGATCCTATTTGCCTACATGTAAAATAAAGTTTACATTGTGGAGTGTGAAAAAAGCGACCTTCTATCTAATTTAAGTTACGAAAGATTTTTTGTGTCGTGAGACTTTGATTTAATAACCGACGTCTAGATACAGGAATTCCCGATTTTTTCTTCATCTTCTTTGGATACCATAGTTAATTGCTGCTCTAATAGTAGAGTGCTACTTATGACTTATTTTGACTTGTGTGGGCACCTCGGGGTTACAAGCTGAAATTTTCACAGAATGAAGATTTAATATACTAATTTAGTATACCTAAAAATCGAGATTATTATATGAATGTGTAGGATATTAAATTATGAATGTTTTCAAATAAAATTCATCTACATTTTTGTACGAATTATATTTTTTATCATTGCTTGAAATATGCAGATTACATTGGCCCTTACGGCAAAAAATAATCAAAAAATTGAAATATCTCCCTTCGAACCTGGGCAAAATCTGATTGAAATATATTCATTTTTGTATTCACCTCGCATTATCTCCGAAATGAAGGCTCAAATCAAAAACTTTTATTCTTGCAAAAAGTGTGCCTTAAGTATATAGAAAACATAGGTGCATGAATAAATGTTTTTTTTTCCCAAATGGTAATGGAAAAATAGAACTAAATGTAAAAAAGTTATTTTCTTCTAGCCGCGACCGTCCGATCTCGCGCTCCCCGAGTACTCTCGTATCGCACTTTTCTTCATAGCTTCCTCTCTCTCGCGCCTATTGTACAATACAACAAGTGCTTTTACACCATTACGGGTTAGAATACTAATAATAATAATAGCTATTATTAATTGAATAAAGTCAATGAAGACATATTCGTTTATACTGAAATTTATTTTTCCTATACGCTAGGTAAGAAAGAAGTAGAAAAAAATCATATAGTTAATGCAACTGCTATTAAAAAAGGACTAGCTTTTATTCAGAATAGAATAATTCAAAATGTAAAAAAAATCTTTATAATATCTATGTTTAGCCCAGAGCTAGTAGCTTTATTTAAAGAATAACTTCTCAGAGAAGAGCCTCGTCGCGATTAGTACAATGACGGGGTCTCAATGCTTCCTTTAATCTACCACTGGATGTTCTACTCGTGAGGACACGCCTTGTTTAGCGTGCCGGGGGGTAACTGAGGTAGACCGGGATCGCGTGACGTGGGGTAAGAAGAGATGATAAAGTAAGCACGTTTAGTTTATAACAATAATAATGTATTAACGATAAAACTTTAACAACAATTATTGGTCAGAAAAATGAGATTCTATTATACCCGATTACGACGGTGCGCATGTTTTCTCGATTTGAGGTAATGTTTATAGGTCTTTGTTTACTGTCTTATAATTTATAGTTTTTCTTAAGGGTTGGGTTTTATTTAAGAGCACTAAGAGATTTCACTAAACTTTTTAACTGACTATTTAGACACTTGTCTTTCTCAACACTCAGACACACTTCTTGTCAAGACTTTACTATGGAGGTTGTGCAACCCCTGGTCCTAGCAGTCGTTAAGTGACTAACCGGTACCAGGTTTGGTAGGAAAGGAATGGAACCTAAAGCAGTCGTATGACTAACTTTAGGAGCGGATAGAACCCAGAAGGCAGTCGTCAAGTGACTAACCTTGGGAGCTGGAGGTGAGACTAAAGTCTGCCGATCTGAGAGTTCGGTAGCGTATTTATATAAAACAAAGTGATGATCATTGCATGCATAAGGTTCAAAGTCGCTCCCGTTGATTGCTCGCGTTGTTTATAGTTTGCCTTTAATGTTTATATAACAATCTCCAAGTTCAAGTTCAAACTTGCGAGGGTGATATTTGTTTAGGAGCTTATGCATTTTAGTAGATTACAATATGCAACAAAATCCTAGTATCAGCTTCTTCGTGACTATAGAGGATAGTAATTTGTTGTCAATTGGTTCGCAATTTGTTTTCTAATCAAAAATATTGGTAAATCCCCCACTATAGTTGCGAACTTGAAATTTGTTTTATGAGAGTGCTCGTTCAGATAAAAAGTTCGTTAACAATTTTTTTTAACTAAAAACAGAGTGGATAAATAAATTCCACTGTTTTGGATGTAAAAAGGTAACTTATTATTAAATTAAATCGGTACATAATAAAACTTAATTAAATATTTTTTTATTAGATGCTAAGAAAGCAAAGCTTGTACACATATGATCATGCAAAAAAATACTGGAAGGCAATATTGAAGTCATTATGTTTATTCCTGAAGAAGATACAGATACTGAAGCATTGCATTAAGTATATGATTTTTTTCTCTACTTCTTTATTACCTATAGAAAAAATAAATTTCAGTATAATCGAAAATGTCTTCATTGATTTTATTCAATTAATAATAGCTATTATTATTATTGGTATTCTAACTCGTAATGGTGTAAAAGCACTTATTATATTGTACAATAGGCGAGAGAGAGAGGAAGCTATGAAGAAAAGTGAGATACGAGAGTAGTCGGGAAGCACGAGATCGGACGGTCGCGGCTAGAAGAAAATTACTTTTTTACATTTAGAATTAAAAAAGTTTATTTCAATTAAATAATTCCGTCGTTTTTGTACGTTGCGACGACCGACGTACGCATTCTCAAGTCCTGTAAAAAACACACAGAAGAGAAAAGTCTCAAAAGAGGAATATTTCAAAATTACTTAACACTATTAAATAACTTTACCAAGGACATAAATACCATGGATGCCATTGTTGGAACAATTCTTTCTATGACAATTATCTTATTGGTAAAGTTACCGAGATATTTTCAACTAACCTAAAATTGCAAATACAACACGGACTGGTTAGCCACTACGCAATTATCAATTGGGGCAAATATATACACACATGAGAAAAAATTGTTTATCCCAGGAACCGCAAAGACAAATTACCCAGCTAAAATCTACATGGGCACTACAATAGCAATGTTAGAAGAAATACAAAAAGAAGGTATCGCATACAACCTACACCTCAGCGAAGAGACAATAGACAAGAAAGAAATGATAACCATAGACGATTACCATCTAGACAACATCACAGACCACAAAGCACGAATACAACTGGAAGAATTACTACATAAATATAAGGACGTATTTGCAAAATCTCCAAAATATATGGGAAAAACAAATCTAACCGAACACGTAATAGAGCTACAAGACAATAAACCACAGAAAAGCCGTCCATACCGTGTGTCCCAAAAAGAAAGAGGCATAATAGACGAACAAATTCAAGAAATGCTAAAAAGCGACGTAATAAGACCATGCTTCTCGCCCTGGGCGAGCCCAGTTGTACTAGTAAAAAAGAAGGATGGCAATACTAGGTTCTGCGTAGACTATAGAAAATTGAACTCAGAGACAAAGAAATCAAATTCGCCTCTGCCTCAGATAGATGATATATTAACCTATCTAGGCGATTCTACTTGGTTTAGCACATTGGACATGTTTTCCGGAAACTGGCAAGTCCCAATACAAGAAGATTCGAGACAATATACCACTTTTGTAGCACAGGGACATGGTTCATACGAATTCAATGTGTTAATTTTTGGACTATGTAACGCTCCAGCAACATTCCAAGAATTGGCATATCGAGTATTCAGTGACATGAAGTGGAAAGAAATACTCATATACCTAGACGATATAATAATATTTTCAAAAACACTTGATAAAATTAAGAAAAGTCTTCGACAGATTACGTCAGGCAAATTTAACATTGAAATTAAGCAAATGCTAATACCTAAAGAAAGAGATAAAAATTTTGGAATTCAAGGTCAGTGACAAGGGTATATTACTTGACGAATCCAAGCTCACGCGCATCAGAAATTTTCCAACACCAAAAAAGCTCAAAGATATACAAAGCTTCTTAGGAATTTCTACAGAAAATTCAATAAAATTTTTTCAATGATTGCACGTCCATTACAAGATATGACAAAGAAAAGCCCGACATTTAAATGGGGACCAAAGCAAGATGAAGCATTCGCAACATTAAAGGAAAAATTTATATCGGCACCTGTGTTACAACACTTTAATCTAAACAAAGGTACAATATTGCACACAGGTGCAGCTACATGTGGAATCGGAGCCATATTATTACAGGAAGATGATAATAAAATTGCACACCCTGTAGCCTACATAAGCAGAAGTCTGTCAAAAAGTGAGAAAAATTATACAATCACAGAGCTAGAATTATTAGGCGCAGTTTGGGCGCTAAGCTATTTAAGACACTTGATATATGGTAAACCAGTAAAGATCATAACAGATCATCATGCTCTCTGCTGGATAGACAGCATCAAAGGGAATAATAGGCGTTTAGCAAGTTGGGCATTAAAGCTTGCAGAGTTTGACTATACAGTAGAATATAAAAAAGGAACATCACACAAAGACGCAGACTGCATGTCCAGACACCCAGTCCTACCTGCAGAAACACACGCTCAAGGAGACACGGAGGAACTACCAACATTTACACTGAGGAGCGGAGAGATAGTCGCTGTCCAGGACAAGGACCCAGAAATAAAAGAATTAAAACAAGCCATCTTAGATCCAAATAATACAGACATTGCAATAGGCACCAGACGCAGAGCAAAAAATTTTAGACTGCAAAATGACACCCTGTACAAAGTAAATAACACCAACAAAGGACTGGAGAATGTTTTAGTCATACCAAAGTCCATGAGAAAACAAATAATGTCGGAAGTACACGCAGGACCCACAGGGGGTCATCCAGGAGTCTATAAAACGTTGGGAAAAATCAAAAACAGATTCTTCTAGACGGGCATGAGTAAGGACATAGAGAAATACATACACGCATGCCCAGACTGCCAGGCAAGAAAAGAACAACCCTACAGAAAAACTTCGGGTTTCTTACAACCCATAAAAGTAGGAAACATCATGGATAAAATTGGCATTGATCTTTTAGGACTGTTTAGGCGTAGCTCTCAGGGAAAGACAATGATTGTGGTGGCAACGGATTATGCATCAAGATATGCTATTACTGCAGCTTTACCAAGCGGCAAGGCAGACCCGGTGGCAAAATTTCTCTTAGAAAAAGTATTTTTGATATACGGAGTTTTAAGTGACAGAGGCGAAACATTCCAGTCAGACATGGTACAAGAACTAGAACGAATTATGGGAGCACGTAGCCAGTATACAACTGCCTATCACCCTTGCTGAAACGGCCTTACAGAAAGGTTAAATAAAACAATGGCGGACATGCTGTCTATGTACTGCAATACTCAACAGACCGATTGGTGCTCTTATATTCCATTCATCACGTTTGCTTATAACACAGCGATACAAAACACTACGCAATTTAGCCCATTTATATTAGTTTTTGCAAGGGAGCCAACGCTACCCTCTGAAGCGGTCCTGATGGACACAGAAAAAGAGACAGACATTCTACAGATAAGACAAAAGGCGCTGCGAATGAGAGCATTAGCAGTAGGAAATATAGACAAACGCCAAAATAGTGATAAAAAACGATTTGATAATAAAATTATATACCAGTAAGAAAAGTAGGGCGCAGCGAAAAATTACTTCTAAGGTGGTTTCGACCATATGGAATTTTGAGGAAATTGAATGAGGTAAACTACGAAGTTAGAAAAAAAGGAAGTAAAAAGAAAGCAAAAGACACAGTTCACGTATGTAGGATGTAGATCTCCAGTGCGAATTACCGAAAGGGAAAAGCCCCTCTGGTAGATCAAAGCTCTCACTTTAAAAAAGACCTATCAGTGCGAATTACTGAAAGGGAAAAGCCACTCTGATCAGGCACGATTAAAAAAGACCTATCAGTGTGAATTACCGAAAGCGAAAAGCCACTCTGATCAGGCACGGTTAAAAAAGACCTATCAGTGTGAATTACCGAAAGGGAAAAGCCACTCTGATCAGGCACGGTTAAAAAAGACCTATCAGTGCGAATTACCGAAAGGGAAAAGCCACTCTGATCAGGCACACCTTAAAATTGAATCAGTGAAAAATTAATAGCGCCATAAGGCAAAGTGCTATTTAAATTAACTACATATAAAAAGTAAACTCCGTAACTAAATATTCAGCCAGATCAAATAATTTATCCGCCCGTCAGTCTAATTATAACAGCCCTTCAGGCTAGCTCTCCCCCTCTCTCTCTATCTGCTGTTCGTGGTTAACATTTTCGCGTGGAATATCCCAGCGGACTTACGAGATATGCATTCCCGAATATCTTGGTAATACTTACAACCTTCTATACTCAACCCGAAGTTAATAAACCAAGCCTTTTTTACACCGAGTGTTTCTATCCATCTCTCCCAACTGCCTATATCTGAGCTCCGTCTTCTGAAAGAGCACAGCGCAACTACTGCAACGAAGTCTGGTCCATAGGCAACAAGCGGTAGAAGCGTGTATGTGACAATATTGATACTTTATCGTCTATTATATTCTACAGCTTTATCCAGTAACAAACCTACCTCTTCACTGAACTGGAGACTACCTTCTACATCCTACCATTTTGTAGGATAATTCTTGTGTAACGTTTGGAGTTATTATTACTATAAACATCTAATACAATGGGAGGAGAAATAAATGGTAATACATTATAATATTATTTATCACTCATAGTGGAATGTTCGAAGTATGTATGAAGCAGGAAAACTAGCTAACACAATACAAGAGATGGATAGGCTTGTAATGTCCATTCTTGGAATAAGTGAATCTTGGTGGCCTGGCACAGGACAGTGCAATAGAAATGACAAAGTCTTTTATTACTCTTGTAACAAAGACAGAGACCACAGAAGTGATGTAGGAATGATAGTCAACAAAGAAATAGCAAACAGCGTCACCAACATTCCCTACAATCCGACAATGCTGTTAAAGATCCAAGCAAAACCACTGAATATAAATATAACTCAAGTATACGTCCCAACATTTGATAAAAACGATGAAGAAGTGGACCCTTTTTATGGTGCCATTAAAGAACTGCGTAAATACACCAGGCCACATCAAGTTAATGTTCTTCAGGGGGACTTCAATGCGAAGGTCGGCCGTTCGGGTGTAGATGGGGTTGTTAGTCCACGGGGTCTGGGTACAGAAATACCAGAGGACATCGGCTGGTTGAGTTCTGCCAAGAGGAAAACTTTAAAGTTTTAGATGGGCTGGTTCAGTTCTGCCAAGAGGAAACTTTAAGGTTTCCAATACGTGCTTTGCGCTACCCCCAGAAGACTCTAGAATTGGAGGTCGCCTGAAGACAGAAACAACAATATTGTACGAAATCAGATAGATTTTATACTTATGAACAGATGATTTGGTAAGTCAATTGAGAGAGTATGTACATATCCAGGTACAGATGTAATATCGGACCATCTTCTAGCTTTCTTGAAAATAAGGCTAGCACATATAAAAAGCATAACCCAAGGAGGCAGCAGAGACGATCAAACATGAACTAACAAAAACAAAGCTACAGTATAAAACAAATAACAACCTAGAAAGCCTACAAGAGACTTCTGTTAACTTTGATGTGAACCTCCTGTGGAAAAATCAATACAGTAAAACAGCAACCACTAGGATACCGAAAAATAACTCCTAAGAAGAAATGAGTGACAGAACAAATTCTTCAGTTAAGAAACACACCAACACACAATAATTGTCGGTTTAATGCAAAAATCAAATCAGAAATTAGAAGAGCCAAAACACAAGAAATGGAAGCCAATACATAATACCCATGGAGAACACAAAAACTCAAAGAAGTGGCTGGAATATATAAAATCAGAAACCCCACAATAATACTTATTGTCAACGACAAGAATGGAATTGTTCTTGAAAATGAAGAAAGAAATAATATATGGGTGAAATACATAAAAGAACTTTTTCATGACAACGAAAGAACGGACCTGGAAAGTGATAATAATCGTGAAGATAACCTCCTCCTGTCAGCTCCACCGATGACGAGGGATGAAAGCCGAAATGCCGTAAGACAGTCAAAAATAATAAAGCCAGATGACTTACCGGCTGAGGTCATTAAACTGATTGACGATGAGTATCTCTCCTTGCTGAAAACCATTTCTAACAAAATATACAATGAAGGTAACTATCTACTGGACTGGTTAAAATCTACATTCATTCCCTTGCCCAAGAAACGAATTGCAAGAACTTGAGCCATGCACTGAAAATATTCCTTAAAACTTTGTATGACAGACTTTATAGAAAGTGTGGAGCTAATCTTAAGGACACACAATTTGGTTTCAGAAGTAGAATGGGAACACGGGAGCCTCTTTTCGGTTTTCGTGTACTCATCCAAAACTGTCGTGATGTACACAGGGACGTCTTTCTCTGTTTTGTGGATTACGAGAAAGCCTTCGATTAAGTGCAGAATTGAGACAGCCCGTAATTACTTCTTCAAATTTAAAGGCGTTCTCACAAGCACGGATATCAGCCTAAAATTAAGAATGCGCTACGCTAGATGTTATATGTGGTCTGTTTTACTCTATGGAGCGGAAACGTGGACCCTGGATACCAGGACCATCAATAAACTAGAAGCATTCGAAGTGTGGACCTACCATAGTGCCATGAACTGAGAGAGTAAATAACGATGAAATCATGAGAAGAATGGACAAAGATAGAGAAATGTTGCTCAACATAAAAAGAAGAAAATCATAATAAAGAATCCCAAATACCAGCTGCTACTTTGAGGACAAAATAGAGTGTAAACGGAGAGTGGGAAGAAAACAAATGTCCTAGCTGAGGAATATCAGGGAGTGAACGGGCCTAAGAAGGATAGGAGATCAGGTTCATACAGCCTATGGAAATGTGATCACCAACATCCAATAGTAGTGAATAGGCAGCAGCAGAAAAATATAGTGAAGTGTAAAATATACTACAACTTGAATTCCCAGATACTACCAATTTTCCTTTCAGCTGATTTTTTCTACGATCATCATCATTATCAAATAGCCGTTCACGACTGGCCTCTCTTACTGTTTCCCATCGCTTTTAATCTTGTACTTCCTGCGTCCATCCTGTTGTCCCGAATTCTCTGGATGGTACTATTGGTGATACTATTAACCCGGACTCCATCTACTTCTACAAGCATTGTGCATAGGTCTCCACTCCAGAATATGCCTTGATCATCTCCATTCATCGTTTTTGCCATATGGCCAGCCCAGTTCTATTTTTAAGTTGCTACTCTTTCTATGGCATCAGTTATATCTCTTTTGTGGCGCATAGTCACATTGGATATTCTGTCTCTCAGAGACAGACCCAGCACTGATCGCTGCATAGATCTCTGTGCAACGCTTACCGTTTCTGTGCTTGGCAGCATCACAATTAGAGTCTAAGCTAAGCCTATCCTTCTGTTTGGCTCGCTGGTTTAATTGTCTCGGCCAATCACGAACTTGTGTCCACACAAAAATATAAAAAACAATTCATAAAGCATTGTAGTATTATTACCGCTAGTGGAGTGAAATATTTACTACAACTTGTTGTGCAAGAAATTACAAACATCCTTCCTGCTATATTTTACTACAAAGTCATCATAAAATTAAGTTGGTAAACTTATTACTAAATTTCAGTATTATTGCCGATAATGAAATCAAATATATACTTGTTTTTCAACGAATTACGAACTCTTTTTATCATTAAGTTTTACTACAAAGTTATAATAAAATTAATAAATGTATGCTAAAGCATTAAGTGAAGAGAAATATTTACAACTTGTTCTCCAAGGTATTACCAGCTTTCCTTCTTGCTAAATTTTACTACAAACTTTAAATAAAATAAAGTCGATAAATGTATGATAAAGCATTGTAGTATAAGAACATCTTATCGACTGGAAAGTGTAATATTTACTACAACTTTTTTTCCAAGGTGTTGCAACCTTTCCCAGCCACTAAATTTCACTACAAAGTTATAATAAAATCATGTTTATAAGTGCATGCTGAAGCATTGTATTATTATTACCGATAATGAAGTGAAATAATTACTACAACTTGTTGTTTAAGGAATTATAAACTTTTCCTCCCACTAAATTTTACTACAAAGTTGTAACAAAATCAAGTTACAAAATATATGCTGAAGTATTGTAGCATTATTGCCGACAGCGAACATATATATTTACTACAACTTGTTCTTCAAGCTGATAACATCAAGGTTATAAATGCATGCTAAAACATTGTAGGATAATAATATATTACCGACGGGAATGTGAATTTTTTACCCAACGTATTTTCCAAAGATGTACAAGCTGCCACTAAATTTTGAGTTATAATAAAATCAGGTTTATGAATGTATGCTGAAACCTTGTAGTATTATTACTAAAATTGAAGAGAAATATTTAACTACAACTTGTTTTCCAAGGTATTGCAAACTAAATTTTACTAGAAGCATTTAATAGAATCAAGTTTATAAATATACGATTCTAAAGCATTGTAGTATTATTACCGATAGTGAAGAGAAATATTTACTATAACTTGTTTTCCATGGTATTATCAGCTTTCCTTCTCGGTACAACAATAATATATTACCGACAGAAAAGGGAAATATTTACTAGAATTTGTTTCCCAACTTTTCCTGCCACTAAATTGTACTACGAAGTTATAACAAAATCAAGGTTATAAGTATATGCTGAAGCAGTTGTAGTATTATTACCGATACTACTACAACTTGTTTTCCAAGATATTACAAACTTTCCCTGCCGCTAAATTTTACTACAAAGGTTAAATATAATATACATGATAAATAAATATATGCTAAAATATTGTAGTATTATTACCAAGAGGAAAGTGAAATATTACAACTTGTATATTAAGTTGATAAATATATGCTAAAGCATTTATTATTACCAATAGTGAAGTAAAATAGTTACTGCAACTTATTTTCCAAGGAATTACAAACCTAAGCCGCTAAATTTGAGTGCACGTACAGTTGTAGTGAAATCAAGTTGAAATATATTTCATGACTAAGTGTAAAATTTACTACAGTGTTTATTACAATGCGTTTCAAACGGTTAGTATTTAGTTAACTAGGCATCCAACTGGTAACGCCACTAGCTCCTCCGTGTTTCCATGCATCAGATCATAACCAAAGTTAACCTGGCCGAGATCAATGCATCAATAACTAATTGTGCTTCTTAAAAGATCCAGTGGGCCTGCATCTATGTCCGCTCCTAAATTAGAGTCAGTATTTTTTACATTTATAGTCAAATTTTAAACAAAGCTTTTGCGGTGTTTGAGGCATCATTACGGAACAGTCCGCTCTTTATCTTGCTAAAATTCTATACTCTTCCTATTGAGTTATACGTAACCCGCTGTTGTTCCTTTCAAATTTTTCTTTCTGTTTCCTCTTCATCATTGTTAATAACTCTATGGGATAAAATATTAATAATGATGTACGAATGAATACGCTAAATGTCTGTACTGTTTTTAGTTGTTGCATGCAGCAGATTTTCTATTTTTCCTGTTTTAGGCACGTTGTTGTCTCCCAATTTTACCTACCTCTTCCCAACCCACGCTCTCTTTCTTCTGGAATCCGTGGATCTTTGAACACTAACCCAACCAATGGCTAAAGCTTCATCTTTCCTACATGCATTCACGACGGGTTTTTCATTTTCGCATCATGTAGCACAACTACCCCATTTAATTTCATATTTAAGGCTGGTTTGCGTGCTCATTTCTCATATCAGATCAGCTAATAATACATCATCAGGTTATGTTGATTGCTATTGTAAGCACATGTTAAAATTTTTCTAAGTCAATTTTCTGGTCTAAGCAACTGCAATAAATTAGAAAAGTATGTATTAGTGATGTGATTTTATCTAGTTTGAGAGTGATAA
>JAEQML010078195.1:0-12548 GCA_016904865.1 Pissodes strobi | reverse complement strand
TTAGTTAATTTTTAAGTGTCCCTTATCAACTTCAGTTTTTAGCAAAGATAACCATGTGCTATTAAAATTACAAGATCAATCGACTTACCTGTAAGGAAGATCGATCGGAATTATCCGAGCATCTTCGCCGTCCCTCATTACACTTTGTAGTATACAACTTTTTCCCAATCGGTACAATTTTTAAAGAAGTTATCTAAAAACATGGTGATTCAGCCGACCCTGGCTAGCCTCTCGAGCTTATCGCCTTGATGCGTCATTACAATTTTGGTTCGTGAGATTTTTGATTACATTGCATTTGGGGTGAAAGGGAGAAGGTAAAGACTGGGTGGGTTTGTAATGAGGGACGGCGAAGATGCTCGGATAATTCCGATCGATCTTCCTTACAGGTAAGTCGATTGATCTTGTAATTATCCTTCGCATCTTCGCCGTCCCTCATTACACTTTGTAGATGTTTAAAGTATTTGCGATGTAATCTACATTAACTGAAAATTGCGATATTTCTGTAGTCCTAGATTTGTAAGGCCTTTTTATAAACTAAAATTCAAATTTATAACCATTAGATTTAATAACACACATATGAAGGTACATATATCATGTTTAACGCTTAACTGATATTAACCTTTAACTTATTTTTAATACTATACCAATATTTTTATGTAATATGATAACAAGTTGGTAAGTAAGTTATAATTGTAGCTCCATATTTATATGATTCTTTAGAAATTATGGTTCAGTAAACAAGCTGCAAATCCAGTGGGATTACCCACGCCAAGTTTGTTATAGAATTTTGAGAATACTTTTGATTTTTCTGTCGAGCCAGCTGTCTTCTGAATGGTTTGTAATGTAACTCCAATTCTTTGAGCTGCTGAAGTTGCCCCGTGTCGCGTGCTATTTGCCCCAAAGATTTCCGTGTTTATATTGCTGGCTCTTAGTATTAACTTGACCCATCTGCTAATGGTTTGACTGCTGTCTGGGTGATAAGGCTTTTTATGAGTGAGTATTACATTTTCTTTGGTTTTGCTACTTGGTGTATCGATTGCATCTGCAAATGCAACGATCTATTAGCATATTTACAGTATCTGTGAATGCCGTAATTTCTGTTTTTGAATAAAAAAAATAGGTATGTTCACTAGCTGCAACTGCAATTGCAGATAGTGGAGGGTACGATCGATTGTATCTGCTAATACAACGAACTATTCACCTTTTATTGACTGGTAGCACCCTTTTTCCTTTTGTGCGTTCTATGTAAGTCTCTAATAGTGTGGCTATACATAGTTCAGGTTGATTGGTAAAATAAGGTAATATCAAATTAGGTTGAAGCCTGTTTAAGCCACCTGCTTTTATTTTATCCGGGAATCTGATTTCAATTATGTATTCATATTTAAAAATATTGTCTATTTTTACTTCCGGGTTGTCAGTGTGCCGGTGTGCCGTTATTAGTATTAAGAGTGTTACTAGCCTTAAAGTTAGATTTGTAGATTTAAGGATTCGTGAAGGTACATGCTCTTTAAGCGCTGTAGAACTGGGTAGGAATCCCAAGTAAGTAATTGAGTACTTTGGATTTGGGGGTCTTACGTTAAATGCTCCATTGAGAATCCCTTTTATAACCGCTTCGTCTTTTGTTTAATATTCAATATTGGAGAAAGTGCAGATTTGTGTGAGTTCATGGTAGAGTAGGATGACTCCGAAGACAATTGAATGTTTAGGAGCTCAATAAGTTTACGGTTTTGGTATATATTTGTTGGTGCTTCAAAACCACAAATTCCCCTATTTATTGTAAGTATTTCCGTATTGTTTGAGGGCGCTATCTGTTAATGAATAAATAATCACTTTTATCGCTTCATTAGGTACGCTTTGTTATAGAAAGGCTCGCCTGACAATGAGGAAGTTTCATAAATTTTTTATTTTATTTTTTTTTATTATTATTGCTGATTTTGATAGCCCATGAAAAATAAGTGAACACGTGTTTTTCTTTTTTCCATAAGCCAAAAAATGAGGCAGATACAACGCCTTGAGATGTGCTTATGACGTCATAATACACATGAATTGTTACGTCACACCATGCATGGTATATCTATATATACAAAACTAAAAACTGGTATAGCTCTTGTAATATTCATCTTAGTGGAAATAAAAAACACGTATCGATTCCTTTTTCACTGTTCTATAGTTTGCAATAAAAAATAATCAGTTTAATTTCTCAAGAGACTTCCTAATTTCCCTAAAGCCAGGGAAATTTTTTTTCACAATGGTTGTTTCTCTCTGCAAGGAGATGTGAGTAGGTATTTTTCAGGGTAAAAGATAATAGACTGTTCTGCCAGTAGGTCCCTTTTCTCTTGTATAAACCCGAAAAATGAGCATTGTTGCGCGGGAATAACTACGCTTTTTTCAGAATTTATATAAAACCTGAATCTTGTAATGTTTGTGTAATTTTATTTATACTTTTAAGCTCTTTTTTGAATTACCAATAACTAGCCAATCGACTAAGTAGAGTACAGTTTTTATACCCTTTAATTTTACATATCTTACAACTGGTTTCAGTTTTGCGAAAAGATATGGAGCTGTACATAAACCAAATGAAACACAATTAAATTGGTATAATACGTTGCAAACAACGAATCTTAACAACTTTTTTGACTACTGTGCACAGGGATAAGGAAATATGCATCTTTAAGATCAGTTTTCCCCAAGAATGCGTATTTTGAAATTAAATGTTTGCCATCCTATGTAGTCTTCTATTTGTTAACCGGAGTGGTGTCCTATTGAAAGGCATTTTATAATCCTGTACCCACTCTATTATTGAACTGTTTACCTTTAATTTCTGCCAATTTTGAACGTATAATTATAGTTCAGACGGTTGGCTAATTAAATTATTGAAAGGGAGGGCTAAGGCGCTAATCCCACGGACCATAGTTGTTTCTGTAATTGATACAGTAGTTGTCTTGGCAGGATTTAGTACTCTCTTTGAGATTTAATTTTGATGGTCTGAGGACATTACAGTTGGCAGCTGGTGGATACTTCTCTACCATACTGTTTGTTTTTTTTTTATCTTTTAGTCCTTTTAATAAGTGATTGTACCATCTAAAAACTATCTATCTGAGTATGTAGTTTTGGCCTCGCAGGTATGATTTCCTCGTTTTTTTTTTTTTTGCCTATTAACAAAGCGTGGTCTTTACTTTGTTCAGGACCATCTGGTGCTTCTGATGTTGGTAGGTCTTGATTCGGATAAGTTATTTCCTCCGCTAGCGTGAGAGGATCTTCTAATGCCTCTGCAAATGCAAAAGATTTTCCTTGGTTTTGCTACTTATTATATCGATTGCATCTGCAAATGCAACGATCTATTAGCCTAGTTACAGCATCTGCAAATGCTGCAATTTCTGTGTTTGAACAGAAAAATAGGTTCATGAATATGTTCACTACCTGCAACTGCAATTGCAGACAGTGGGTACGATCGATTGTATCTGCTAATACAACGAACTATTCACCTTTTTGCTTGCTGCTTAACCCTGGTTATGCTTTCGTCTGCATCTGCAAATGCAACGATTTTTTTGCATATTTACAGTATCTGCAAATACTGTAATTTCTGTTTTGAACAGAAACCTAGAGTGTAATAAATAATTCGCTACCTCCAATGCAATGATTTTATATAAGAGGGTTGCAATAGTATGGTGGTTATTTGTTTTTGGTGGTTATTTGTGTTTGTATCTGCAAATACATAGCACTATACCGTTTTATTTTTGTCAGTACATATATGCTTTACATCGGCAAATGTAGGGATATAGTGTGCCTCTAACCACTCCAACATAATACACCTACTGACGTGGAGGCTGTTTGGGGACCCTTCACATCTGCATGTGAAGGCCAATTTTAGTTAAAGTTATTCGCATCTGCAAATGCGAATTTGTAAAAAGGTATTGATATTATTTATTAACATCTCCTGCAAGCAATGTTTACTCCAATTTTTTCCCTCACCGGTCGGCTCATATCAACACGAATTGTTTAAAAATAATGCGTTCCGATATACATCGCTTCGACAAAGCCGAACGATAACATTCCGATAAATTTATGACGAGCGGCTAAATCCCGAGTTGCAATCCAAAATACTGCGCGCGATGCGACACGAATCCATGTCTACGTCCTAGCAAAATTTCTATTAATTTACCTTTTTCCCTTAATTTTGGGTTACTTTGGGTTAGCCTTGGGTTAGTTTTGGTTAGCACTTGGTTAGTTCTTGTTGACTGATCCCCCGTTGCGAGCAAAGCGAACGGAGGGGCATGCAAAGCTATAATAATACCCAACTTGGGTTTTAGTCGCTCCTAAATTATGAGTCAGCTTGCCTTTGTGGCTAGTTTTTAAGGGTTAATTTCGTGAGAAAAAGGCACTCACTCTTCGACTTACTTAAAAAAAATTATTTTTTTTTTGAAAATTATTTATTAATGCAGTAATAACAATAATTACAGTATACATAGTCCTTAATCCTCTAGACAGTGTTTTTAACACTGGTATTGAGGATAATTGCATTTTAGTAATAATAACAGTACGATTTCCTATAAACTCTCTAGTATTGTGGCTATGAATATCCTTTGAAATTATTATGATAATATTTGATTTTTGAGTTTTATTTATTATCCTGTAGATAAGTGGATCATGATTAAATATAACTTTTAGTTTTTGTTTTGCAATATTTGCATCAAATCGAATTGTAGTTTATAGTCCCACATGTGGCCCATACGGGGATCAATTATCGAAAACGTGATAATAATACGAAGGCATTATAACCATTTGTTTCTATTTTTTATATTCCTTTATATGGTAAAAACGTTTTATTCTATGTAAAACATTAATAAATGTGCATGCCGACCGGTATATTTCCTTAGTCACCCTTTTGATTGTGTTATGTAACCACTTTTTGTGATTGAATAGTATTGCTTTGGTAGGATGTACGATTACGATGAGACGAAATTACTAGAGAACGATTCGAATAGCTCGTATCGTTAACTTTTGCTTATTATTTATATTCATTTCGATATAATATATTTCAATTCCGAATATATTGTTTGATTCTGTGTATAATTGTGCACAGACGACATGTAACAATGTTTTGTCATGCCCACGTATATAAATAATGGTTTGTTAGTAATTTTTGACTGTAACCCGTTCGCGCTCTATTTTATTCTAATATAGTTAGTGTGGCAACGCATCGAGGATTAATCCTTACATTCCTTACGTAACAAAGTCGACCGATGCGAATGATTCAGTGTGTGTACGATCGACGTGTGAGAGTCAAGTTTATATTATATTGTTACTTTTGATAATTATTACTATTGTATAATAAACTTATTTTGTGTTACTGAAGTGTGTTTATTATTAATATATGGTGGTAGCACAATTGGCGACGAGAAGTGGTATACCTACTTACGCGTGCTAAAAAAAAGGCAGGTGAGTAGATATTAGATCTAGAAAATAGTGTAACATAGGAAAAATTTTGCCGTATGTATTTATGAGTGTTTTACTGTTACCCTAATTAAAGGGCAGTTTAAAACAAAAGAGCTGTTACCCTATGATTAGGGCAGTTCGAAATAGTAAAAAAGGAGGTACTTCATCAACAGGGCAGCCCAAAGTAAAGACAGAGTATTAGAGTATTCAAAGAATTGTTACCCAAATATTTGGGCAGTTCTCTGAGATAAAGTAAGACATATTAGAGGCTGTTACCCTTATGGAGCTATACCTATACAAAATTTTTAACTGTTACCCTATTTTTAGGGCAGTTCCAGACCAAAAGCTTTGAGTAGACAAGCAGAAAAACGCGACTGTATGGTTAAGATCATAACACCGCCTGTGACAAATTGGTAAGTGAATAAAAATGAAATTTATATAGATAGTAATAACAAAAATGTACCTATAAGAGAATTTAATCCACAGTTTTTTGTTTGGCGCTAATATTTGAGGAATGATAATATTAATAATAGATTTAGATTAATTTAACCTATCTGTTCTGGAAGGAAACTAATTTATTGACCGTTAAAAAAATAAATAAATAAAAACAAACAAGCAGTCAACTCACTTAGCATAATCAACTTCGTGCATTGCTTGGCGATTGCTTTCGTTCTTCCCTAGAATTTTGGCTGGGCTGTGTTATCGCAAGGTAGTTTAACTTAATTTATGAGGGTCTTAGGTTAACTGATAAGTGGTGACCTAGTTCTGCTTATGATTATTTACTACCCATATTGGCATCTAACATTCATAACGAATGTTCAATAAAACATTCTGTATATTTTCATTTATATTATGTTATACATGCCAACATCTATTACAAGTGACTCATAAAAGTCTCATAATCAATCTATTGTGTTAGGTTTTAACTTATTTTGTTCTAATAATATTAATATTATTTCACTGAATGCAGTACACTGGAAACCAATCTGAGATATTTTCGAATGATGAATTTGGTTTTCAGATTAATCATGTCTGAAAGCAACATTAGACCATTCCTATGCGATAACATGGATAAAGCTTTGATTAGGGGGGAATGGGAAAAATGGTTACGATCTCTGGAGTTATATCTGGCCTCTGAAGATATTACAGACTCCGCAAAGAAGAGAAATAAACTTTTACATCTCGGCGGATCCCAGCTGCAAGAAGTAGCATATAATATCCCAGGAGCCATCGAAACATTCACCGCCGAGGAAAATAATGATGTCTTTAAAATCTTGATTGAAAAGCTTACGGGATATTTTTCACCGAAACAAAATTCCACTTTTGAACGCCACCTGTTCCGAAGCCTCAAACCAGAGCAGAGCGAAAGCTTTAATAAATTCGTTTTAAGAGTAAGACACCAGGCCACTAAATGCTCGTTTGGAAATTCTGCTCAAGAAGCGCTGGAAATTAATGTCAAAGATAAGATCATCGATAGCTGGGCTCCTATGGAATTGAAAAAGAAATTGCTAGAAAAAGAAAGATCGTTGGATGAAATCCTAGAATTATGCCAGGTACACGAGCAAATTGGAAATCAATCGAAAGCTATGAATTCTGCTACTGCCGAACCTAGTACGTCATTTGCTGTCAATAAAATTCAATCTAGCAACAAAGGCAATTCCAATCAGTGCACAAGATGTGGAAAATTCCGTCATCCAAATAGAAACTGTCCTGCTCTTGACACCAAATGTCATAAATGTGGATTTATTGGCCATTATGCATTCATGTGCAAAACGAGATTAGGAACAAAACGCTTCAGTAATAATATGACACCAACCTACGAGCCACATAACAAACGCAAGAGACCAGGATCTAGAATCAATTTTATTGAGGGTGCGAATGAAGAAATGGAGCAAACCGAAGCCATTCGAGATTTTGAATGTTTCAAGATTTCCGAACAATGCAAAGAGGAAAACAACGATGATCTCATAGAGTGCAACGTAGGCGGGGTGCCATTAACCCTATTAATAGACTCGGGATCCAAAGTTAATATTGTGAAAGGAGATGACTGGAGGATTCTTACGGGAGAAAATGCTGTGTTGTGGGATGTTGACTCACAACCTCAACATAATCTGAAAGGATATGCATCAGGAAAACCATTAGATGTACGTCATACATTCCAGTCAACAATCGCATTGCAAGCAGGCGAGGAAATCATAACATCTTTCTATGTCATAGATCAAGGTGACATCTCCATATTAGGAAAGGATACCGCTAAACAGTTGGGCATATTGAAATTGGGCTTAGGCATCAATCAAATCCAGAAGACGAAACCCTTTCCTAAAATTAAAGACATTAAAATTAAACTGACAATTGACCCCTACGTGAAACCGGTACGGCAACCGGTAAGAAGAGTGCCCATTTCAGTGGAAAAACAAGTCGAGAGGAAGCTCGAAGAAGCATTGCTTTCTGATATAATAGAGAAAGTGACTGAACCAAGTGCATGGATCTCACCGATAGTTGTCATCTTTAAGCCGAATGATGATATCCGCATCTGTGTAGACATGCGGCGAGCGAATGAAGCAATTATAAGAGAAAACTATCCTCTACCTGCGTTTGAATCCTTCATGACTAAGCTAAGAGATGCCAAATACTTCTCACGACTAGATTTAACAAATGCCTATCACCAACTAGAGCTTGACGAGGAAAGCCGTCCGATCACAACATTCATAAGTCACAAAGGCATGTTTCGCTATAAACGATTAATGTTTGGTGTAAATTCAGCCCCGGAAATTTTTCAACGAATATTTGAAGAAATGCTCTCTTCTTGTAGAAACTGTCTCAATTACTTAGACGATGTGATTATTTATGGTAGTACAGAAGATGAACATGATATCTGCCTAAAAAAGGTATTGGAGGTATTCTCATCAAAAAACATGCTATTAAACGAAGCAAAGTGTGTCAAGAAAGTACAGGAGCTTTGCTTCCTGGGCCATAAGCTCTCCAACAATGGGATTGAAGCAGATCAGACGAAAATAAGAACTATTTTGGACTTTCGGCCACCGAGAACAAAGGAGGAAACAAGAAGTTTCCTAGGACTCGTCACCTACCTTGGGAAATTTATACCAGATCTGGGCACCACAACAGAGCCCCTTCGACAGCTAACTAGAGAAAATCAGAGGTTTGATTGGTCAGAAACCCAGCAGGAGAGTTTCGAAAAACTCAAACACTTACTAGCAAGTCTCCCAACTTTGTCTTATTTCGATCCCAAATTAAGAACGCGACTAGTAGCCGATGCTAGTCCGGTGGCATTAGGAGCAGTCTTACTCCAATTCAATAAAGAAAATACGCCACAAGTAATATCTTTCGCCAGCAAAAGTCTCTCTCCTGTGGAAAGGAGGTATTCTCAAACAGAGAAAGAAAGCCTAGCCCTTGTCTGGGCAGTAGAGCGTTTCTACTATTATCTATCAGGTTTGGAATTCGAACTAGTAACAGACCATAAACCGTTAGAGGCTATATTCAAACCATCGTCTAAGCCCCCAGCCAGAATCGAAAGATGGGTTCTTAGACTGCAGTCATTTAAATTCAAAATTGTGTACCAATCAGGAAAGCAAAATATAGCCGATTCATTATCCAGACTATGCCAGATAAAAAACGAACCGCCATTCGATAAAGAAAATGAACATCATGTTTTCACTGTGTTAGAGAGGCATTCACCACGAGCGATAAAAATATCTCAGGTAGTAGCGGAAAGTCAGCTTGATGGCCAAATAACCGAAGCGGCAAACAAAATAAACAAGGATTGTTGGGAGCCTACAGACAAAAATATTTTCTATCCATTCCGTCTTGAATTAACGACAGTGGGACACGTCATTTTACGAGGAAATAGGCTAATCATACCTGAATCCTTAAGGGAACAGGTACTAGAGCTGGCACATGAAGGTCACCCAGGGGAGACAGTCATGAAAAGGAGACTAAGAGCCAAAGTGTGGTGGCCTCTCATAGACAAAGCCGTCGAAAAATTTGTCAAAAATTGTCGAGATTGTTTGCTAGTTAGCTTACCAGATAAGCCGCCACCGATGACAAGGCATAAATTTCCAGAGGGACCGTGGCAATGCGTGGCAATAGACCTCATGGGACCTTTACCGAATCACGAACAGCTATTGGTTATTGTGGACTACTATTCAAGATATCAAGAAATCATTTTTCTCAAAAGTACAACTTCTTCTGTTATCATCAACCATTTGTCAGAAATATTTTCCCGGTTAGGAATACCCAGATCGATAAGAGCGGACAATGGACCACAATTCACTAGTCAAGAGTTTAAGAATTTTTGTTTACATAACAACATCGATTTGATACATACAACTCCATATTGGCCTCAGGCGAACGGAGAAGTTGAAAACATGAATAGATCTATTTTGAAACGTTTCTAGATTTCGCACACAAACAAGTTAAATTATAAAACTGAGCTACAGAAGTTTACGATGATGTATAATGTTACGCCTCATGGGACTACGGGCAAAGCACCTTCAGAATTATTATTTAACAGGATCATTCGCGATAAACTTCCATCAGTGGCAGATTTAGTTAACGAACCAGGAGACGAAGAAGCCTACGATAATGACTTGGTGAATAAAAACAAAGGCAGAGAAAAAGAAGACAAGGCTAGACACGCGAAAATAATGGACATAAGAGAAGGCGACAAAGTCTTAGTTCAGAACATGGTAATCCCACATAAACTCATTACCCGTTTCAATAATGAGGAGTTCACTGTAATCGAAAGAAAAGGAAACGAGGCTACATTGTCGGGACAAGGTGGTCAAACCCTAAAACGACATGTAAGTCGTTTAAAGAAATTACCAGAACCAACAATGGAAGATAAACACGATAAAACACAGCCAGATATAATAACCGGATAGCCGAATCCCAACCCTCTACCAACGGATCTGCCAACCGACGAATCAACCGGACCGGATACGGAACCAACAGCATCGGAGAAGCTACCCCCGCTGAAGCTGAAAAAGATGGAGGGATTGTGGCAACGCATCGAGGATTAATCCTTACATTCCTTACGTAACAAAGTCGACCGATGCGAATGATTCAGTGTGTGTACGATCGACGTGTGAGAGTCAAGTTTATATTATATTGTTACTTTTGATAATTATTACTATTGTATAATAAACTTATTTTGTGTTACTGAAGTGTGTTTATTATTAATATATGGTGGTAGCACAGTTAGTTTTAGAAGTTTAAGTATTTTCCATTTTAATTTTATTAAGTAAAAAATTAAGGGTTACAAGTGTCATATTTATTCATAATACTAAGGTAGCTTAGTATTATACACATCATGCTTTTATACGAGAGATAGTTTCTGTTTTTATATATATAAGATAACCAGGTATTTACGTATATTTGAAATTTTGGCATATAATCTTATGTGAACTCACCCCCTGATTCGCTTCTTCCGATGAATATTGCTCCCTTTTTTCGCCTCCTTTGCGAGCAAGACATATCACTACACATACACTGTACTTCAAATACGATTTCTAGGCATTTTTCTTCTTAAAAACCAAAAGAAAGAACCGATTTACGGATTCTTGCTTGTCACCGATCGGTACAAAATTGTAATGACGCATCAAGGCGATAAGCTCGAGCGGCTAGCCAGGGTCGGCTGAATCACCATGTTTTTAGATAACTTCTTTAAAAATTGTACCGATTGGGAAAAAGTTGTATACTACAAAGTGTAATGAGGGACGGCGAAGATGCGAAGGATAATTAACAGAAGTTGAAGCAACACATGCATCTTTATTTAATAAAATTAAAGCACTTTCTTTAATTTTACGTTTTTAGATGAAGGCTCCTTTGCTAAAATACTTGAAGCGTTCCATTGTATTCTGTTATTGTTATCAAATGCATGTTGACAAATATGTGATTTGTGGAATTGTGTATTTTTAATATAAGTTTGGTGTTCTTTTATACGTTTTGATAATGGTCTAAAGAAAGTGCTTTAATTTTATTAAATAAAGATGAATGTGTTGCTTCAACTTCTGTTAGTTTTAATAGCACATGGTTACCTTTGCTAAAAACTGAAGTTGATAAGGGACACTTAAAAATTAACTAACCCTTTCAACAAAAATCATTAAATTCTTCCTAAGCGAATAACACCAAATTATAGATATATAAAACTTCAAAAACAAATTAATTTACCAAATAACACCTCAATATCACACTAAAGACCAGTAACCAGTAATTAAATATGGCATTATAATTGTCATCTTGTCAAAGTCAATTCAAAGCTTGACAATCTGCAAGAGCTTTTTACTGTTTTATTGTATTTACTAACCATTTTCATTTTTAGTTTTTACCTTTCTTGACAACGGGAATAGATTTATTTCCCGAAACGTTGAAGTTATCTAGGTATTTCGTTAGGGTCACTAAACTAGCACTTGTGCTGTTCCTGGAGCCAGAGCCGAAGAGGCTCTATATAACAAATTCAAAACGATAGTGGAGAGAAAACCCAAAAATTTGTAAGTTAAAATATCAAATGCATGTTGATAAATATGTGGTTTGTCGAATTTTATATTTTTAATATAGGTTTGGTGTTTTTTATACATTTCGATAATGGTCTACAGATTTCACCTATATAAAATATATTGCATTCACATGGGATCTTGTAGATATCATTTTTTGTAATTTAATTTTCATTGAGTGGTTTTGTTTTAGTTAGTTTAGATCTAAATGTGTTTTCTGAATTGAAAATAGTACGAATTTTTTATTCTGAATGTAATATTGGTATTCGTTTTATTTTGTCTGAAAAACCAGGAATATACGGCACAAAGAGGTTCGTAATATGTCTATCTTGATTTTGGTTGTTCAAATTCTATAAAGCATTTATGAATTAAATCAATAGAATAGTTATTATTTTTCTACTATGAAATTTTGATTATTACAAATTATTTTCATTCCATTATATAGACTTTTTACAACCCCATTTTTAACCATTTTTGGGTGATTTGAATTAAAATTTAAATATCTATTCGTATAAAATAGATATAGGTTTTCTGTCTATTTTTGTTTCCAAACTATTCAAGTCCTCTTTTATAAAAATGTCAAGGAATGAAAAATAATTA
>JAEQML010078194.1:0-12550 GCA_016904865.1 Pissodes strobi | reverse complement strand
TTGGGGAAAACTGATCTTAAAGATGCATATTTCCTTATCCCTATGCACAGTAGTCAAAAAAGTTGTTAAGATTCGTTTCTTGCAACGTATTATACCAATTTAATTGTGTTTCATTTGGTTTATGTACAGCTCCATATCTTTTCACAAAACTGAAACCAGTTGTGAGATATGTAAAATTAAAGGGTATAAAAACTGTACTCTACTTAGTCGATTTGCTAGTTATTGGTAATTCAAAAGAGAGCTTAAAAGTATAAATAAAATTACACAAACATTACAAGATTTAGGTTTTATATAAATTCTGAAAAAAGCGTAGTTATTCCCGCGCAACAATGCTCATTTTTCGGGTTTAAACAAGAGAAAAGGGACCTACTGGCAGAACAGTCTATTATCTTTTACCCTGAAAAATACCTACTCACATCTCCTTGCAGAGAGAAACAACCATTGTGGAAGAAAATGTCCCTGGCTGTAGGGAAATTAGGAAGTCTCCTGAGAAATTAAACTGATTATTTTTTATTGCAAACTATAGAACAGTGAAAAAGAAATCGATACTTGTTTTTTATTTCCACTAAGATGAATATTACAAGAGCTATACCAGTTTTTAGTTCTGTATATATGGATATACTATGCATGGTGTGACGTAACAATTCATGTGTATTATGACGTCATAAGCACATCTCACGGCGTTGTATCTGCCTCATTTTTTGGCTTATGGAAAAAAGAAAAACACGTGTTCACTTATTTTTCATGGGCTATCAAAATCAGCAATAATAATTAAAAAAAAAAATAAAAAAATTACGAAACTTCCTCATTATCAGGAGAGCCTTTCTATAACAAAGCGTACCTAATGAAGCGATAAAAGTGTTATTTATTCATTGACAGATAGCGCCCTCAAACAATACGGAAATACTTACAATAAATAGGGGAATTTGTGGTTTTGTAAGCACCAACAAATATATACCAAAACCGTAAACTTATTGAGCTCCTAAACATTCAATTGTCTTCGGAGTCATCCTACTCTACCATGAACTCACACAAATCTGCACTTTCTCCAATATTGAATATTAAACAAAAGACGAAGCGGTTATAAAAGGGATTTTCAATGGAACATTTAACATAAGACCCCCAAATCCAAAGTACTCAATTACTTACTTGGGATTCCTACCCAGTTCCACAGCGCTTAAAGAGCATGTACCTTCGCGAATCCTTAAATCTACAAATCTAACTTTAAAGCTAGTAACACTCTTAATACTAATAACGGCACACCGACACACTGACAACCGGAAAGTAAAAATAGACAATATTTTTAAATATGAATACATAATTGAAATCAGATTCCCGGATAAAATAAAAGCAGGTGGCTTAAACAGGCTTCAACCCAATTTGATATTACCTTATTTTACCAATCAACCTGAACTATGTATAGCCACACTATTAGAGACTTACATAGAACGCACAAAAGAAAAAAGGCTGCTACCAGTCAATAAAAGGTGAATAGTTCGTTGTATTACCAGATACAATCGATCGTACCCTCCACTGTCTGCAATTGCAGTTGCAGCTAGTGAACATACCTATTTTTTTCTGTTCAAGAACAGAAATTATGGCATTCACAGATACTGTAAATATGCTAATAGATCGTTGCATTTGCAGATGCAATCGATACCACAAGTAGCAAAACCAAAGAAAATGTAATACTCACTCACAAAAAGCCTTATCACCCAGACAGCAGTCAAACCATTAGCAGATGGGTCAAGTTATTACTAAGAGCCAGCAGTATAAACACGGAAATCTTTGGGGCACATAGCACGCGACACGGGGCAACTTCAGCAGCTCAAAGAATTGGAGTTACATTACAAACCATTCAGAAGACAGCTGGCTCGACAGAAAAATCAAAAGTATTCTCAAAATTCTATAACAAACTTGGCGTGGGTAATCCCACTGGATTTGCATCTTGTTTACTGAACCATAATTTCTAAAGAATCATATAAATATGGAGCTACAATTATAACTTACTTACCAACTTGTTATCATATTACATAAGAATATTGGTATAGTATTAAAAATAAGTTAAAGGTTAATATCAGTTAAGCGTTAAACATGATATATGTACCTTCATATGTGTGTTATTAAATCTAATGGTTATAAATTTGAATTTTAGTTTATAAAAAGGCCTTACAAATCTAGGACTACAGATATATCGCAATTTTCAGTTAATGTAGATTACATCGCAAATACTTTAAACATCTACAAAGTGTAATGAGGGACGGCGAAGATGCGAAGGATAATTAAAAGATCAATCGACTTACCTGTAAGGAAGATCGATCGGAATTATCCGAGCATCTTCGCCGTCCCTCATTACAAACCCACCCAGTCTTTACCTTCTCCCTTTCACCCCAAATGCAATGTAATCAAAAATCTCACGAACCAAAATTGTAATGAGGCATCAAGGCGATAAGCTCGAGCGGCTAGCCAGGGTCGGCTGAATCACCATGTTTTTAGATAACTTCTTTAAAAATTGTACCGATTGGGAAAAAGTTGTATACTACAAAGTGTAATGAGGGACGGCGAAGATGCTCGGATAATTCCGATCGATCTTCCTTACAGGTAAGTCGATTGATCTTTTAATTCTATGTAAAACATTAATAAATGTGCAGGTCGACCGGTATATATTTCCTCCTTTTGATTGTGTTATGTAAACACTTTTTGTGATTGAATAGTATATTTCTTTGGTAGGATGTACGATTAGACGAGATTACTAGAGAACGGTTCGAATAGCTCGTATCGTTAACTGTTGCTTATTACTTATATTCATTTCGATATAATATATTTCAATTCCGAATATATTGTTTGATTCTGTATAATTGTGCAAAGACGACAAATAAATGTAACAATGTTTTGTCATGCCCTCGTATATAAATAACAGTTTGTTAGTATAATTCAAATCGCGGTGAGCACATTTCATTTTTGTTTACTGCTTCATTCGCATTTTTGACTGTAACCCGTTCGCACTCTATTTTATTCTAATAAGTATAGTTAGTTTTAGAAGTTTGAGAGTATTTTCCATTTCAATTTTATTAAGTAAAAAAAATAAGGGTTACAAGTGTCATATTTATTCATAATACTCAGTTTAGTATTATACACATTTAGTTTGCTTTTATACAAGAGATTCTGTTTTTATATATTTAAGATAACCAGGTATTTATGTATATTTGAAATTTTGGCATATAATCTTATATGGACTCACCCTCTGATTCGCTTCTCCCGATGCATATTGCCCCCTTTTTTCGCCTCCTTTGCGAGCAAGACGTATCACTAACACTTCACTATACTATTTCTAGGCATTTTTCTTCTTAAAAGCAAAAGAAAGAACCGATTTACGGATTCTTGCTTGTCACCGACCGGTACAAAATTGTAATGACGCATCAAGGCGATGCATGAGCTCGAGCGGCTAGCCAGGGTCAGCTGAATCACCATGTTTTTAGATAACTTCTTTAAAAATTGTACCGATTGGGAAAAAGTTGTATACTACAAAGTGTAATGAGGGATGGCGGAGATGCGAAGGATAATTGAAAATAAAATCTCGTGATTAATTTTGTCAAACGCTTTAGAATAGTCCAACAGTATTAAAGCAGAACACCTGCCATCATCAGTTGCTCTTATGACGTCATCCACGACGTCAAGGAGGCAAGTCGCACAACTATAACCTCGTCTAAAGCCTGACTGTCTCTGTGGCAAAATATTGAAAGTATTGATATGATCTCTTATTTGTCCTGCCAAAATTTTTTCCATGACTTTAGATAACGGTGATAAAATCGAAATAGGACGCAAATCACTATAGCCACTCGCCTCCTTTTTTTTGAGGAGTGGAAGTACTCTAGAAATTTTCCATGAATCTGGAAAATAATTCTCAAGCAAACATGTATTATATATATGAACAAGAAAAGGTATAATATGGGGACAGCACAGTATCAACATGTCAATATTCAATAAATCTTGACCAGTGGCTTTAGATTTAATTTCCATCAAATAATTATAAACAATGTGCTCGTCCACCAATGAAAATGATAAACTAGTTTCAAAGTTTGTTTTTAATGACGATAAATAAAAGTCGATCACTCTCTGATCAGGAACGGTATGTGTCGAGAATTGTATCAGGAACGGTATGTGTCGAGAATTGTATATATCTTACAACTGGTTTCAGTTTTGTGAAAAGATATGGCGCTGTACATAAACCAAATTAAACACAATTAAATTGGTATAGTACGTTGCAAAAAACGAATCTTAACAACTTTTTTGACTACTGTGCATGTGAATAAGGAAATATGCATCTTTAAGAGATTAGTTTTCCCCAAGAATGCGTATTTTGAAATTAAATTTTTTGCCGTCCTATGTAGTCTTCTACTTTGCTAACCGGAGTGGTGTCCTATTGAAAGGGATTTTATAATCCTATACCTACTCTATTACCTACATTCACGAACGCAGTCGGAATAGTATGTACCGTTATGAGCTCCTCAAACAATCGCGTATTTTTAATGTTTGAAGTTTAAATTAATGTCTAAAATTGTGTGTATATGGTTGTTAATATGATTTAGTGTCAGTTTGTCCTTTTTATTTGGAAGTTACTGTAGTTTTCGTGGAGGATTACCTCGATTTATTCTTACAATTCCTTGGCGGGAAGTCGTTGTTTACATTTTGATGGCGCAGCTGCGTTCCTGATTTACATCGTTTATTATCGATCGAAATGAACCGAAATTTTAAGTGCTGCAGGAATAAAGATTTTTCGAATTATCTATGCATTTCATGTAAATCGGTTTTCCATCCAAGCTGTTTGGACCGAGTTTCTGATGTCCTGAAATTGGGCGGATACAAAATTTTATGTTCAAATAATTGTCAGTCAAATTTTAGCCAGGAAGAAAAGACAAAAGAGGACTATGAACTTAAAATCTCTAAATTACTCATTGAGCTAAAAGATAAGGATAGACACATAGAAAGATTGCGAAGAAATAGTCTAATCTTTGAGGATGAAGTATCAGAAGCGGAAAAAAAGTTTTCTGAATCCCTCGACAATCTTAATAAGCTTAATGATGAGCTTAGCATCGAGATATCACACCTTAAGACAAAAGAAAAAGAACTCTTGTTGTTAATAACATCTTTAGAAAATGATAAATGTGAACTTACCCTTAAATTAAATGAATTAAATTCCCTAAATAAGGATATTTTAATCAACATAAGTACAATCGAGAAAGAAAATCTTGCACACTCGCTTAATTTGGATTCACTAAAGAAACATGTTGAAGAATTGACGACCATGAATAAAGAAATGATTTGTTCTATAAGAGTCTTGGAAGCTGAAAAGGATAATTATCTAAAGGAAGGTCAAACTGTTGCGTACAACAAACTGGTAGAGAATAAACCTTTAGAGAAGTTGACCTCAGATCCTGTCGAAAATCGTCCACGATTTCTCCTTGTTTCTGGATACAATAGTGTAGTTTTCCAAAGGCATCTACGTGCAAAATTTGGTGATGCCTACAATTTGCAATTCTTCCTGAAGCCTGGTTGTTCAAGTTTAGAGCTCGCTAAAACTGCGGCGTCGCTAGTTCATGACTTTACAAGTAAGGACTTAGTTGTTTTGTGGTTGAACGATGTATGTTCTTCGACCTATATTTTAAATAATTTTATTCTTTTATGTAAAAATACTAACACCTTAGTTATGACCAGCCCCTATTTGGGCCTTAATTTTGATGTTATTTATGACAGTAATTTGTCACTTTTTAGAACCTTGCATAGCAATAATATAGATTTAAACCATGTATTAGAATCTAATCATGCATATAATTTTGGCTCTGACTTGGCAGAGTTATTGTATACACACATTATGGGAAGATATTGTAAAGGTTTTCCACGGGAGATACAAGTTCTAGGGGTTGATGGAGATGATCCTACTAGCCCTATTTTGCCTGATTTTTCTAATAATAGTGTTGGGAGCATGCATGATAGAAATTTTTTATAACCACGCCTCCACCGCTGGAGGCTACTATTAACAGAGAAAAAAAAAATCAACTTTAAACTTAAAAATGTCATTACTTCTATCAAATGTGCAATCCTTGAGGATCAAATGTGCCAAAAGGCAGAACTCGGTGAACCGGATACCAAAAAGAAATAACATCTCTGTGTTTCATGCCAATATCCAGAGTATTCGCTACAAAATTGTAGAAATTGAGTTATTCCTTAGAGAACATTCTTTTGACTGTTTATGTTTTAATGAGCACTGGCTACGTGCAGATGAATTCTCAGTATTAACAATTGAAGGGTATAGGGCCGCTTCTGGTTATTGCAGGTCTGTGAAGGGTCATGGGGGGGTTGCCATCTATTTGAGGGGTGATATTGACTATCATGATTTGAACATATCCAGCTTTTCGGAGGAATTAAGCTGTGAGGTAACAGGAGTATTTTTAGAACAGTCTGCAACCCAGCTGGTTACAGTTTACAGATCTCCCAATGGAGATTTTGATAGGTTCTTAGAACTTTTATCAGATATTCTTACTAGTCTAAATCTCTCAGTGAACATCATAATAACTGGTGACTACAATGTTCACTTTTTGGGTCAGGATCGTAGAGCACTAGAACTTTGCAATTTCTTTGAGGGGTATGGGTTGTTTAAAACGATTAATTTTACTACTCGAGGACTTGAATGCCTCGATAACATTTTTACAAATATTGATAACACTAATGTCAGCACTGAACCTTTTAATCTTCATCATCTATCTGACCACATGGGCATTATTCTTAACTACAATTTACTCAATACACATACACCCTACAAAACTAGAATTAATTATAGGCCTGTTACAGACGAGGGGCTATTTCTCTTGTATAGCATGATTGAGGAGGTTGAATGGGATTTTCTGAATAATCACAACATACCTATAGATGACAGATTTCAATCTTTTGTTAACATTGTTACTGAGGCGGCAGAAAAATGCTTCCCACTAAAATCTCGAATGGTAATGGATCAGGGGCAAAAATCTGTAACAGTCAACTGGTACACAAATGACCTAAGGGAAATGAGGGAGAGACTCCACACACTCTGCTCTTTAATTAATCAAAATCCTACCTTAGTTAGCAAAGAAGACTTTCTGAAATATAAAAATGAATATAGGGTTAAAATGTGTAATGCTAAAAAAAAGGCATATGATGACTACATAAAAAACTCAGGTAATCCCCAGGTGGCAATGTGGGACATAATAAATAGTAAAAAACCTACACCTTACTGTCACGTGCCTGACACGTTAAATGCACAAACATTTAACTCATTTTTCATTGATATAGCTGATGAGGTTATATCTGAGCTACCAACAACGGACAAAACATTTAATGAGTTTCTCTCTGACCCACCTGATACTGAGAAATTTTGTGTCATGCCAACAACTTTTAACCAGGTGAGACAGAAATTTTTAAATCTAAAAAAAAGTAAAAGTAAAGATTGCTACAGTCTTAACACAAAAATTGTAAAAACACTGAAAAATCTATTGATACTGCCCTTAACAAAACTGATTAATGGTTGTATTGATGCTGGAACTTTTCCTTTCGCTTTAAAGGATGCAAAGGTTATTCCGATATTTAAAAACAAGGGATCTTCAAATGACTTAACGAATTATCGCCCCATTTCTATACTACCCATTTTTTCCAAAATCTTTGAATCGATCATTAAGGATCAAATTGTGGAATTCTTTGAAAGACATAACTTATTTTTTCAGGGACAATTTGGTTTTCGGAACAAAAAATCGACCACACTGGCGATAAACAGTCTTACAGACCATATAACTGAGGCCATGGAAGAGGGTCTGGACACCTACGCATCCTTTTATGACCTAACAAAGGCTTTTGATTGCGTATCACATGACATCTTGCTTCAGAAACTGCATCACTACAACTTTGATCACAAAAGCATTTTATTGATCAAATCCTATCTCTCTGAGCGCTCTCAGTATGTGTTGTACAAACATAATAAGTCACAGAGACTACAGTTAAAGCATGGGGTACCTCAGGGGTCGGTTCTGGGGCCCTTACTGTTTCTTATATACATAAACGATCTATCAAAATTTCAGGATACTTCAACACTAATACGATTTGCCGATGATACTACCAACATTCATAAATATCACCCATCCAACCCCTTGGGAGAAACAATTGGTGCCACTCAGGCAAATTTAATGAGCTGGTTTTTGGCAAATCGGCTAAGCCTGAACAGATCTAAAACCCAAAACTTAAATTTCACTCTTAGGCAGAACGCTACTGATGCTCATGTGAGGTTTTTAGGGATTACACTCGATTCTAAACTTACCTGGGAGGGGCATGTAACGCAGCTGTGTGGTGGATTATCCAAAATAATTTATTTAATAAGGGTGTTGTCGCGATGTGTGTCTGTTACAATGCTGACGTCGGCCTATCACGGTTACTTCTCATCGCTTATGTCGTATGCGGTTCTTAACTGGGGGCACTGTGCCCATTCAAGTAAAGTTTTCAGACTTCAACGTAGGTGCATACGTATTATTGCGGGGATTGGATACCGTGACTGCTGTCGTCGGTGTTTTGGGGAACTCAAAATCTTAACATTTCCTTCAGTATACATATTAAGATGCCTTGAATATGTCAGGTCCAACCTATCACTTTTTTCCACACATGGTGATATTCATGACCATTCAACTCGCAATCGCGATAACATACGCCCTGATTTTCACAGACTTTCAAGGACCAGAAGAGGAACTGACTACCATGGTATAAAATTTTTTAATGTACTTCCATTGGAGATTAGAGAGGCTGATGTGAAAAAATTTTCTATAAAGATTAAGGGCTATTTATTGCAAAGGGCCTTTTATTCAGTAGAGGAATACCTTAATAATAGCTTTAATGACCTCCTGTGAATTTTACTGCTTGATGTAGCAACTTGTCTGTGTTGTATTTTAATTTTATTTTAATAACTACGTTTGTGTATTATGTATGTGTTTGGACAATTTATTTTGAACCATTTTAAATGTAATGTTAAATATCTTATTTTAACTCACACCTTTTGGTTTTTTAATTGTTTGAAACTGTTCTACCTTAAACTTATATTTTATGACGTGTAAAAGCACTCTGTGTACTATTACCAATAAATTCTATCTATCTATCTATCTATCTATCTATCTATTGAACCGTTTACCTTTAATTTCTGCTAATTTTGAACGTATAATTCTAGTTCAGACGGTTGGCTAATTAAATTATTGAAAAGGAGGGCTAGGGCACTAATCCCACGGACTATAGTTGTTTCTGTAATTGATACAGTAGTTGTCTTGGCAGGATGGCAGGATTTAGTACTCTCTTCGAGATTTAATTTTGATGGTCTGAGGACATTGCAGTTGGCAGCTGGTGGATACTTCTCCATCATACTGTTTGTTTTTTTTTTATCTTTTAGTCCTTTTAATAAGTAATTGTCCCATCTAAACTATCTGAGTATGTAGTTCTGGCCTCGCAGGTGTGATTTCGTCGGTTTTTTTTGCCTACACCTACACAGCTAGGTGGTCGTTACTTTGTTGAGGACCATCTGGTGCCTCTGATGTTGGTAAGTCTTGATTCGGATAAGTTATTTCCTCAGCTAGCGTGAGAGGATCTTCTAATGCATTTGCAAATGCAAAAGAGTTTCCTTGGTTTTGCTACTTATGATATCGATTGCATCTGCAAATGCAACGATCTATTAGCCTATTTACAGCATCTGCAAATGCTGCAATTTCTTTTTTTGAACAGAAAAATAGGTTCATGAATATGTTCACTATCTGCAACTGCAATTGCAGACAGTGGGTACGATCGATTGTATCTGCTAATACAACGAACTATTCACCTTTTTGCTTGCTGCTTAACCCTGGTTATGCTTTCGACTGCATCTGCAAATGCAATGATTTTTTAGCATATTTACAGTATCTGCAAATACTGTAATTTCTGTTTTGAATAGAAACCAAGAGTGTAATAATTCGCTACCTCCAATGTAATGATTTTATGTAAGAGGGTTGCAATAGTATGGTGGTTATTTGTTTTTGTATCTGCATATACATAGCACTATACCGTTTTATTTTTGTCAGTACATATATCCTTTACATCGGCAAATGTAGGGATATAGTGTGCCTCTAACTACTTTTACATAATATACCTACTGGGGTGGAGGCTGTTGGGGGCCCTTCACATCTGCAAATGTGAAGGCCAATTTTAGTTAAAGTTATTCGCATCTGCAAATGCGAATTTGTAAATAGGTATTATTATTATTTATTAACATCTCCTGCACGCAATGTTTACTCCAATTTTTTCCCTCACCGGACGGCTCATGTCAACACGAATTGTTTAAAAATAATGCGTTCCGGTATTACATTGCTTCGACAAAGCCGAACGATAACATTCCGCCTTATTCCCTTAATTTTGGGTTAGTTTTGGTTAGCACTTTTAGTTATTGTTGATTGAGCCTCCGTTGCGAGCAAAGCCAACGGAGGGCCATGCAAAGGTATAATAATACCCAACTTGGGATTTAGTCGCTCGTAAATTATGCGTCAGCTTGCCTTTGTGGCTAGTTTTTTGGGGTTAATTTCGTGAGAAAAGGGCACTCTTCGACTTACTCAAAATTTTAATTTTTTTTTTTTTTTTTTTTTGAAAAATATTTGTTAATACAGTAATAGCACAATAATTACAATATACATAGGCCTTATTCCTCTAGACAGTGTTTTTGAACGCTGGTATCGAGGATAATTGCATTTTAGTAATAATAACAGTATGATTTCCTATAAACTCTCTAGTATTGTGGCTATGAATATCCTTTGAAAATATTATGATAATATTTTAATTTTGAGTTTTATTTATTACCCTGTAAATAACTTTATTCTGTTCAAATTTTAATACCTTATGTAATTGCCATACTCTTAAATTTTCATATAGATCTGCAGTATGTGTCAGTGGATCATAATTAAATATAACTTTGTTTTTTGTTTTGCAATATTTGCATCGAATCGAATTGTAGTTTATAGTCCCATATGTGCCCCGTACGGGGATCAAATATTGAAAACGTAATGATACGAAGGCATTATAACCATTTGTTTCTATTTTTTATGTTCCTTTATATCGTATAAACGTTTTATTCTATGTAAAACATGTGCAGGCCGACCGGTATATATTTCCTCCTTTTGATTGTGTTATGTAAACACTTTTTGTGATTGAATAGTATTTCTTTGGTAGTATGTACGATTAGACGAGATTACTAGAGAACGGTTCGAATAGCTCGTATCGTTAACTGTTGCTTATTACTTATATTCATTTCGATATAATATATTTCATTTCCGAATATATTGTTTGATTCTGTGTAATTGTGCACAGACGACAAATGTAACAATGTTTTGTCATGCCCTCGTATATAAATGACAGTTTGTTAGTATAATTCAAATCGCAGTGAGCACATTTAATTTTTTTTTACTAATACAATCGCATTTTTGACTGTAACCCATTCGCACTCTATTTTATTCTAATAAGTATAGTTAGTTTTAGAAGTTTGAGAGTATTTTCAATTTTATTAAGTAAAAAAATAAGGGTTACAAGTATCATATTTATTCATAATACTACAGTTTAGTATTATACACATTTAGTTTGCTTTTATACGAGAGATTCTGTTTTTATATATTTAAGATAACCAGGTATTTATGTATATTTGAAATTTTAGCATATAATCGTATATGGACTCACCCCCTGATTCGCTTCTTCCGATGAATATTCCCCCTTTTTTCGCCTCCTTTGCGAGCAAGACGTATCACTAACACTTCACTATACTAGAAATACGATTTTTAGGCATTTTTCTTCTTAAAACCAAAAGAAAGAACCGATTTACGGATTCTTGCTTGTCACCGACCGGTACCAAATTGTAATGATGCATGAAGGCGATGAGCTCGAGCGGCTAGCCAGGGTCGGCTGAGTCACCATGTTTTTAGATAACTTCTTTAAAAATTGTACCGATCGGGAAAAAGTTGTATACTACTACAAAGTGTAATGAGGGATAGCGGAGATGCGAAGGATAATCTAAGCAAGATATATCTTTCAGTGTTGTAAAACCCATGGGCATGTTGATATTAGTTGTCGTCACACAGTAATTGTTTTAATAAAAAATGTCTAAGTGTGTGTACGTGGTTTGTAAATACTATATGGAACGTTGTGTTTGTCCATTTTAACGAATTCTACTCGATCTACTTTCAAGGTAAGTTCTAGTTTATATCTTATTTTTATGACAAAAATTGACACAAAATTAATATTTTAGACACCTGTTACATTTTGAAAAAGACCTAACTTGTCGAAACGTCAATAATAAAATGCCCAGCAAATAGTTTTGAAAAAATTGTTTGGATGACCTGATACCAAGAAAATTTCCAAAAAAAATATATACTCTTAGTACTGTTTTGCGTAATGCTGATCATAGTACGGAATCATGGACTCATCTATTGAATGATTTTCTTCAAGGCCACCATGATATCTATTTTTTATTGAGTTCGGT
>MU196570.1:0-12316 GCA_016904865.1 Pissodes strobi | reverse complement strand
TAGTCTAAAAAATAAATGTGCATTTCCTCTCAGGTAATTAAAATGTTGTCCATCTTGTTGACCCGCTAAAACATTTAATTAACTTAATATATAAATCTGTCATTGTTCCTAGCAAATTTAAAACAACAATAATAACACCAATTTATAAGTCTGGAGGCAATTGTTAGCTGGTAATTATAGGCTCATAGGTGTCTTTTCAAACTTGAGTAAAATTTTCGAAAAAAGTGTTAAAGATCGTATAAACAATTTCCTTCAAATAAATGATATTATTAATGCAAATCAATACGTATTTAAAGAAAGAACAAGCACAACAGATACTCTCTCATAAATCAAATAACAGAAAGTCTGGATAGCGGAAATATATTTGTTCAACTATATTCCTAGATCTGGCAAAGGCCGTTGACATGGTATCCCATGATATCTTACTTGAAGTTTTGGAAAGGTGCGTTGTCAGAGGAATTGTACTAGATCTTTTCCGCAGTTATTTTTCTGAGCGTGTGCAATATGTAAAAATTGGCAGTACATTCAGCGATCCCAAAAAAGTTCAAATTGGGGTGTTCCATGGTACAGTTCTTGGACCTATCATTTTTATTGTTTACTTAACTTCATTGTTTCAGTTAACTAGTGATGGTACTATAATTACATATGCTGATAATTCTGCTTTATTTTTTACTAGAAAAAGTTGGGAGGAAGTAAAGAATAAAATTGAAGCAACATTAAAAAAAGTAAAAAAAAAATCATACACTTAAATAAATTATCATTGAATGTAGACAAAACAAATTATATGACATTTTCCAGGCACAGAAACCAAATTTTAATTGTATTGAAATAGATATTTTTTAAAAACCTATTAGGGAAGTTCAGATCACCAAATATCTAGGAATAATAATAGATAACCACCTAAAATGAGAAGCATATATCTCTTACCTTTGCAAAAAAAAAACAAGAAACCTCATTTTTAAATTATATCAATTAAGAGAGATTTTAAATAGAAAACTTATGTTCATAAGGCCTTGTTTGAGCAAGTTGTCAGTTATGGTTTAATAATCTGGGGTGCTCTGAACAAAAATGCCCTTGAACCATTAAACGTAACTCAGAATGGAATTCTCAGAGTGATATATAAAAGCAAAGATTATATTCAACTTCTTTATTATATTCAAAAGTAATTTTTAATATTAGATGTTTGTATGTAACTCTATCATGTAATTTAATGCATCGAAATACTATAAAAAAAGTTTTTAGTAATCCATATGACTCTAGAAGCCAAAAAAATAAACTAATAATTTTTCCTAGTAGTAAATGAAAATTTAACCAAAGTTTATAAACTATCTAGGTCCTAAGTTATAGATTAATTTAGCTTTAAGTATAAGAAATTTAGCACCACCTAATTTATTTAAAATAAAGTGTAAAGATTATATCTATGAAAATACTGACTTGTTGCTTAAGTATTTTTGATGTTTTCTATGAAAATATGCTTATCTAGCCTTCTAAATTCTAATTTCTAAGTTTAAATTTTTCAGTAAAATTTCTTCTTCTGTATAATTTGTATTATATTTCTTCCAAACTATTTTGGATTAATTTGCTTTTTTGGGCAAATGTTAGTATAGGCCGTTGTTAAATTGTGAATTGTAATTAATCTTTATTTTTGAATAAATTAAAATGGAATTGAAACAAAAATTATTATACATAAATACGTATCCTGAATTTTGGCGCAGGTGTAGGGGAGTTGGGAGCCTGTAGCATTTAACACATAGTATTAAACCAAAATTCAAACATAACTTTTGAGATTTGTCAGGAAGTTTGTCATATAGCTAGCATTCTTAAAAATAAGTTAATAATTAACAGTTTTCATAAATATTAGTGAATGTATTTCCTTATACGATTAAAATTGTACGGCCTACATCGATGACGTCACGCGACAAGCACTAATGCATTATTATTGAGTTGGTATTGTATTAGTGACTATGTTATCTGGTTATATTTAAATAAACTGAATATTAATATCTTTAAAACTAAGTACATAGTTTAAAAAAATAGTATGCACATAGACAACTCGTATATAAAAATTAATAATGTGTGGGTAGGGTTTCAAGATTAAATATTTGGGCCTAATACCAGATGATAAGTTAAACTGGAGGGACCATGTTAGTAAGATTCCTGTTAAAAATGTTCCTATGATGGCTGCAATTTATAACTGTAGAGATTATTTAATGGCTAAAACCGAAATGAATGTGCATAATTCTTCCTTTCTATCGCTTTTCAGATATATTATCCCCATTTGGCGGATATGTAGCAAAACAGACTTCAATAAAATTGAAACACACAAAATAATGTACTCAAAATATTATTCAACTGCGATAGGCTATATAATACAGATACACTATACAAGTAACTGAAGGCCAGTAAATTGCATGTGATATTGGGACAAGAGCAATGTAAATTATTGTAAAAAAAAAATTTAATGCAAATATTATAATTTCCAACGAAATACATGGTCATCAAACAAGAGGTCAGAATTGTATATACCAAATGCAAAGAATAATAAATATAGGTCTAAATAACCCAGTTATACAAGCATCTAGAATGTTTAATGAGTTGTCTTACAATTCTAAGAGTAATAGAAATTTCTACAGGTTTGTTGAAAAATTAACGATATATTTAGGAATAGATTAAATTATTCTTGGTTCCATTATTATTAGTTATATGTCATTTCTATTTTACTAATTGTAAATTAATGTTATTACTACCATTAAGTATTTATGTAAGTCATTCTCGAAACCAAAGCTTTCTAGCACTGATTAGAGAATTTTTGAATAAATGAATGAAAAATAAATGGTTAGTGATAAACTTTCTCTAATTGTCAATTGAAAACTTGACAAACTGTATGAGCTTTTTAGTGTTTTAATTGCATTTACTAAGCAGTTTAATTTTTAGATTTGTTATTAGTTCTTGACAACTGGGGTAGATTTGTTCCTCGAAATATCGACCGTTTTCCAGTTTTTTTTTTGGTTTTTCAGCATCGTTAGGGTCATTAAAAGACAGTTCTTTGAAGGACAGTTTTTCGAATAGACAATTATTTGAATGGATAATTGTTCGAACGGATAGCTTTTCGAAAAGACAAATATTCGAAAGGACCGTTTTTCGAAAATATTAACTATAAATGTTAATAGGTATTATTAAAACTTTGCATGGCCCTCCGCTCGCTTCGCTCGCTACGGGGGCTCAATCAACACGTACTAACCAAGTGCTAACCAAAACTAACCCAAGGCTAACCCAAATTAACCCAAAATTAGGAAAAAAGGTAAATTAATCAAAAACAATAAACAAAACATCTGTCGCGACCGACGGGAATCGGACCCGCAGCAGCGCCGGAATAACAGGTAAGAAAGCTACCTTCTACACCACCGAGGCGTTGCAGAAATTTTGCTAAAATGGGAAAAGGGACTAATCCAAACTAAATTAAAGATTCGAAAAACGGTCCATTCGAAGAATTACACATTCGAAAAATTGTCGATTCGAAGAATTGTCTTTTCGAAGAACTGTCCATTCGAAGAAATGTCGTTCGAAGAACTGTCGTTCGAATAATTGTCATTCGAAAAACCATCCGGATTCACAATAAACAAGTAAACAAGTACTTGTGCTGTTTACGCCCTGGGGCCAGAGCCAGGCGGCTCTATTTTCCAAAAAGCGTACTTTAAAGTGGAGAAAAAGACAAAAATTTGTAAGATAAATCTTATTAATTTAATTTAAAGAAACGCAAAATAAAAGAAACTATTTTCCAATTTGGCAATAGAATAAAAAAAATAATACAAAACGAATAGAAGCATGTTTTAAATAATAATTGTAGGTAATTATTGTTTTGGGAGCATCTTAGGTGTGTTAGAGATTAGAGAACAGATGTTGTAAATAGAGGATTATCCTCTGAAATAGAGGACAGATGGCAATTCTACTCTATCCGCCCGTCGGTGTAAGTATCCTATATCATACGGAGCTCGAAAGCACTGTTTGCCAGTACTCCAGTTCGGGTGTATTCGATCATACATGTGGCTCTGTGATTGTAGGTATACATGACGACAAGATGTACTGCTGATCATGTTTATTATTTTCCAAAAATAAAAATGTATGGAACATGACGTTAAACAGACTTGAATAATTTTTCTAATTCGTCAAAGAAATATTCATTTATTATCGATTAGGGTAAACTATACAGATATTGGCCACCTGAAAATGATTGGCCAGAAACTTTTTAAACGTTTTAAAATAACTTTTCAATAATTTAGCGCGCACCTAAATGTCTTAAATTGATGCCCCAACCCTGTTTAATATGCTGTTAACTTCGTGTTGTTTTAGATCCTAACCTTAAAATATTATGGGCGGTTGTGTCGGCTTTAAGTAATTTTTTAAGGAGCTTCCGAAAAGTGTTAAGAGTGACGGTGCTAAAAGTGAAGATATTTTACAAGATATGGTATTATTCATTAAACTAATACTTTCTGTGTTTTATTGAACATGAATATTGATTATTTTAAAACCTAAATTTGGGATTAGGGCGCCAAATTGTAATAAAATTAGGTATGCCAATCACTGTAATGTGTTTTCAATGAAATTCTATTTTTGGTCATGCGGTCAATAACTGGTATGCATATTGAACACATCGTACATAGTTATTGGCCACTAGTTTTATTTTTTATTTTAAGGGTCTGTTTCTTCATTGGTGTTAGTAAATCCCGGGATTGATCTAGAAACATTATGTTTGGCAGATTTGCCGAGTAAAATCTGTCAAAAATGAAGTTTTTATGTTAACTCCTGAGAATCAACTTCTTAGTAACCAGCCTGATCCTTCATCTAACACCACTAAGCCTTTTTTGTTTTCTAGATGCCTAATGTTAGGGAAGGCACAACATTTGAAAAACAATATACAGAAGAAGATGTCAGAATGGCTCTAGAAGCTGTAGGAGAAGGTATGTCCCAACGGCAAGCTGCGATACAGTTTAAAGTACCACGTCAAATGCTTCAGCTTAGAAAAAGTGAAAAGTTTACGAGTAGGACTAAAACCAGTTTAGGCTCAGGCACAGCACTTAGTGTAGAAGAGGAAAATACATTGGAAGAGTGAAACTGACGAGCCATAAGAAAGGGCTTCCAATAATAAAAAGTGGCATTCAAGCCTCAGTGAAGGAATTTTTGGATGCAAACCAGCGTGACGATCCTTTCCACGACAACTTTCCAGGCGACGGATGGTACAGAGCGTTTTTGAAGCGCCATCCAGCTCTTACTCATAAACATCAGCCAGTTCCGTCGTCTTAGAAGCGAATATTCGTAAGTGGTTTTCTACAATACAAGAATACCTAAAGAGCAAAAGATATGATGACATTTTAAAAGATCCGCAAAGAGCAAGGGGATGAGACCTGTTTTTTCCTCTGTCCGATGAATAACAAAGTTACTGCTCCTCGGGGCGCCAGAAACGTGTATGAGGAAGAGTCTAGCCAGGCAAAAATTAACATAACCGTCATGTTTACATTCAGTGCAGCGGGTCAGGTAACTGAGCCAATGATAATTTACCCTTACAAAAGGTTACCCACTGCTATAACAAATTCTGTACCCAGCACATGTGGAATCGGACTTAGTGACAATGGGTGGACGAAAGTGGAGTTATTTTACGAGTATATTGGAAATGCTCTGTATCCATGTTTAAGGAAATGCGTCACAGTATTTCCTATAATTCTTTTTGTTGATGGCCACTCCACACATCGAAATCAAAGTCAGTGAGCTATGCACGAAATTAGGAATTATTTTAGTAGCTCTGTATCCCAGCGCCACACGCATTTTGCAATCAGCTGACGTGGCTGCATTCAAGCCTTTAAAGACAGGGTGGAAAAAAGCAGTTTTGGAATTTAGAAGAACTAAGCCTCTTGAAATGTTAACCAAAGAAAAGTTTGCGCCTCTTTTAAAAACCGTTGTGGATGTATGTGCTAAACCGCAAACTATACAAAATGAATTTCGAGCCAGGCAGCGGCTTATTTTCGTGGAATTCTTAGGCAATTGATTTTACCAAATGCTTAGGGCTGCAAACTCAATCTGTGGATGATAATGAGAATCTTAAGCCAGAAGGAAATGCAACAACTTCTTCAGCAGATAGCTCCTCTATTACCCTTCACCAATTTGAAAGCATAGTGGGAGAGGAAAAAATAAGTTTGTTTAAAAGTATGGCAGCCTTTGACCAAGAAAGCAATGACGACTTTATATTATCCTATAAAATATATAAAGAATTTAAAAAATACACAAAAGACAAAACATGTTCACCTACAGAATTTGACGCCCAAGAAATTACTTTGGATGCAATTGATATTGCTACAGACAATCTGATGTTTAATTTAAAACAAGTACACAATGAGGACTATGTTACAGATGAGATAAAAGATACATTTATGGCTAACACAAATGCCAGTATTGCTGGAGATAGTCAAAACGACAAAGAAAATTGCTTCATAGAAGGATTAGACCGGGAAATTATAGATAACTTAAATGAAGATAATTCTGGCCACCATTATTCTTTGTTGTTACCTAAAGAAAAAGAAGACAATGTCGAGAAAACTGAAAATGATCACATCACAGAACATGGTGCTTTAAAAAATCAATCAATAAATGCATGTCTCGGTGATTACATGACATGTCCAAAAACACCAGAAAGAATCTTAGAATTAGATTAGGAAAAATAAAAGGAATATATTTTTTGTGATCGTATCTGTCAAAAATGTCAAATTTGACAATTTCGTTATTTATGAACCGATTTGAATGAAGGTTTAGAATTAGATTAGGGAAAATAAAAGAAACATAATTTTTATGATAATATCTCTGTCAAAAATGTAAAATTTTACAATTTTGCTATTTATGAACCGACTTAAATGAAATCTTAGAATTAGATTAGTGAAAATAAAAGAAAAATAATTATTGACATGGTCTGTCAAAAATGTCAAATTTGACAGTTTCGTTATTTATGAACCGATTTGAATGAAGGTTTAGAATTAGATAAGGGAAAATAAAAGAAAAATATTGTTTGTGATAGTATCTGTCAAAAATGTCAAATTTGCCAGTTTTGCTATTTATGAACCGATTTGAATGAAATGTTAGAATTGGATTAGGGAAAATTAACGAATTTTTTTTGTGATCGTGTCTATCGAAAATGTCAAATTTGATAGTTTTGCCATTTATGAACCGATTTGAATGAAATCTTAGAATTAGGTTGGGGAAAATAAAAGAAAAATATTTTTTGTGATAGTATCTGTCAAAAATGTCAAATTTGACAGTTTTGCTATTTATGAATCGATTTGAATGAAATCATAGAATTAGATTAGGGAAAATAAAAGAAAGTTAATTATTGACATAGTCTGACAAAAATGTCAAATTTGACAGTTTCGCTATTTATGAACTGAATTAGATTATAGGGTAAATAAAAGGAAAATATTTTTTATAATTAGATTAGGGAAAATAAAAGAAAAATATTTTCTGTGATAGTATCTGTCACCAATGTAAAATTTGACAGTTTTGCAATTTATGAACCGAATAGAATGGAAGTTTAGAATTAGATTAGCGAAAATAAAAGAAAACTAATTATTGACATGATCTGTCAAAAATGTCAAATTTGATAGTTTCGTTATTTATGAACCGATTTGAATGATTGTTTAGAATTAGATTAGGGAAAATAAAAGATATATATTTTTTGCGAGAGTGTCTGTCAAAAATGTCAAATTTGACAGTTTTGCTATTTATGAACCGATTTGAATGAAATCTTAGAGCTAGATTAGGGAAAATAAAGAAAAATATTTTTTGTGATAGTATCTGTCAAAAATATCATATTTGACAGTTTTGCTATTTATGAACCGATTTGAATGAAATCTTAGAATTAGATTTGGGAAAATAAAAGAAAAATATTTTTTGTGATAGTATCTATCAAAAATGTCAAATTTGACAGTTTTGCTCTTTATGAACCGATTTGAATGAAATCTTAGAATTAAATTAGGGAAAATAAAAGAAAAATAATTATTGGTATCGTGTGTCAAAAATGTCAAATTTGACAGTTTCGTTATTTATGAACCGATTTGAATGAAAGTTTATAATTAGATTAGAGAAAATCAAGGAAAAACATATTTTGTGATGGTATCAGTCAAAAATGTCAAATTTGACAGTTTTGCTATTTATGAACCGACTTAAATAAATTCTTAGAATTAGATTGGGGAAAATAACAGAAAAATATTTATTGACCAAGTCTGTCAAATGTCAAATTTGACAGTTTCGTTATTGATGAACCGATTTGAATGAAAAATTAGAATTTGGTTAGGGCAATTAAAAGAAAATATATTTTGTGATAGAATCTGTCAAAAATGTCAAATTTGACAGTTTTGCTATTTATGAACCGATTTGAATGAAATCTTAGAATTAGACTAGGGAAGGTAAAAGAAAAATATTTTTAGTGGTAGTATCTGTCTAAAATGTCAAATTTGACAGTTTTGCTATTTATGAACCGATTTGAATGAAATCTTAGAATTAGATTTGGGAAAATAAAAGAAAAATATTTTTTTGTGATAGTATCTGTCAAAAATGTCAAATTTGACAGTTTTGCCATTTATGTACCGACTTAAATGAAATCTTAGAATTAAATTAGCGAAAATAAAAGAAAAATAATTATTGACAAGGTCTGTCAAAAATGTCAAATTGGACAGTTTCGTTATTTATAAACCGATTTGAATGAAAGTTTAGAATTTGATCAGAGAAGATAAAAAATATATATTTTTTTTGATAGTATCTGTCAAAAATTTAAAATTCGACAGTTTGTTATTTATGAACCTATTTGAATGAAATCTTAGAATTAGATTAGGGAAAATAAAAGAAAAATATATTTTGTGATCGTATCTGTCAAAAATGTAAAATTTGACAGATTTGCTATTTATTAACCGATTTGAATGAAATCAGAGAATTAGATTAGGAAAAATAAAGAAAAATATTTTTTGTGATAGTGTCTGTCAAAAATATCATATTTGACAGTTTTGCTATTTATGAACCGATTTGAATGAAATCTTGGAATTAGATTTAGGAAAATAAAAGAAAAATTTAGGAACCGATTTGAATGAAATCTTAGAATTAAATTAGAGAAAATAAAAGAATTATTGACATAGTCTGTCAAAAATGTCCAATTTGACAGTTTCGTTATTTATGAACCGATTTGAACGAAAGTTTATAATTAGATTAGAGAAAATCAAGGAAAAACATATTTTGTGATGGTATCTGTCAAAAATGTCAAATTTGACAGTTTTGCTATATATGAACCGACTTAAATAAAATCTTAGAATTAGATTGGGGCAGAAATATATTTATTGACCAAGTATGTCAAATGTCAAATTTGACAGTTTCGTTATTGATGAACCGATTTGAATGAAAAACTAGAATTTGATTAGGGCAATTAAAAGAAAATATATTTGGTGATAGGATCTGTCAAAAATGTCAAATTTGACAGTTTTGCTATTGATGAACCGATTTGAATGAAATCTTAGAATTAGATTAGGGAAGGTAAAAGAAAAATATTTTTAGTGATAGTATCCGTCTAAAATGTCAAATTTGACAGTTTTGCTATTTATGAACCGATTTGAATGAAATCTTAGATTTAAATTAGGGAAAATAAGAGAAAAAATATTATTGACATGGTCCGCCAAACATGTCAAGTTTTACAGTTTCACTCTTTATCAATGTTTAAAAATTCCTGTTTACTGGGTTTAAATTTTTTAACATAGTATCTGTTAAAAATATCAAATTTGACAATTTCGCTATTTATGAACCAAATAAGATTAGGGAAAATATTTTTGGCGTACCTAACTATCTGTTAAGAATGTCAAATTTGACAATTTCGTTATTTATTAACCGATTTGAATAAACTTTCAGATTAAATTAGAGGAAATGAAAGACAAATATTTTCTGACAAAGTATGTATGATTTGAATGAAAGTTTAGAATTAGATTAGGGAACATAAAATAAAAACATTTTTTGTTATAGTATCTGTCAAAAATGTAAAATTTGACAGTTTTGCTATTTATGAACTGATATGAATGAAATCTTAGAATTAGATTAGAGAAAATAAAAGCAAAATAATTACTGACATAGTCTAAAAAATTTCAAATTTTACAGTTTCGATATTTATCAATGTTTTAAAATTCTTGTTTACTAGGTTTAAATATAATATTTATCAATTAAAGAAATTTAGACCGTAAAGATTAAAATGCAATATTTTTATTACCTATTTGATTACTCGATAAGACGCAACAAACTAAAAAACAATCAAAAATAGCGAATCAATAAGAAGCAGTTATTTATTTTAAACAAGCCGCAAAATATGGCTGTTTATTTTTACTGTATGGTGTATGGTCTAATGTCGGTTAATGTATTAAAAATGTTTTATGAAATGTCCTCTATTCTAGAGTCAAACCATATAAAGGAGAAAATGATTCCAATGTTATCAATCTCATTGTAAATGATTGACAAACTAGAATAATTAGAATAAATTATATATTCCAAATCACTCCCGTATATATTTTTACATTATTCGCTTATTGGCTGAGGCTCGTTTTTAATTGGCTATTGCAAATTTGATTATATTTGTCTCATTCTAACTACTTTCAGATCATATAACTATACCCTTCGCACCCGTAATCGAGTCCACGTTGACTAAAGCAAGTAAGCCTTACTAGGCGGGAGTCCCCACATTCTAATTATTGGTTAAAGTTTGGATGCCGCTATAAATCAACATATTTTGACGACCGGCACTCAGTAGCGTAGTTATATACGAGCTTTTGTCTTTAGTAATCAATCGCTTATTTATTTGCTGTTTTAATTTAAACTGACCTTAAAAATATTATACACTTTTTTATGTAACATTATAATTGGGGGTCACTTCAGGTGACATGATCTCAACCCTGCAAAATCGGTAAACATAAATTAATAGTAATTAATTTGTTATATTGTGACAGATGTAAATCATAAGTTTTTTAAATTTAAAAATTGTGTCATACATTTTCAATACATAGGATGCTTGCGTAAGGTGTGAGATCCGTGAATTTTTTTTTAGTATATTTGATAACCAAAAATGTTTTTTATTAGTTTTAAGAATTTGTATTTTTGTGTAAAGCATTAAAAGGAAATGCATGTTTATTAGTGTGTAGTTTTATTTAAGGCGGCCAATCACTGGTATCTTAATGGCCAATAATAAAAAAGGTGACCAATCATTGTACGTTTAATATGATTCCGTTTTTTAGCCCAATAATTTTTAAATTGCATATCTATTTAAAAAATGTTTATCATAACGTCTAAAAATACATTGAATTATGTAAAAAATGTAATTCTTGACAAAAAACTATTTTTTATTTAAATAATATAAATTAAATGCGCTCAATCCTTTAGTGGCCAATAACTGTAAAGTTTACCCTATACTGAGTTTTCTGAACGAGGGCATATTTTGGCGGATCATGGTAAGTAATTTTTAGGTTTTCAAATTTCTACTTACCCCACTGTAACTAACATTGTATGCCACTCAAAACAACATGCTTCGCTGCATACCAAAAATAAGTCTTTCACACGGAAAAGTGTTGAAAATAGCAACAACAGTAATTCAAAATCGAATAAGGCTGAAACTACTGACGCGAACTTAAGTAGCAATAATTTATCAATAAACTAACACCGTATCTTAAAAAAGCAAAATTCGCGAATGATGCTATTAGTACGCCTATCCATTATTCACCCTCGAAAATATCCATCCAGTATCCAATTTTCCAGTTAACGTTTTCGGTCAAAAAAAGATGTGTTTCTTTATTCGGGAACCTTTTCGTAATACCTACTTTTCTAGAGGCCGAATAGGACATATATCTTCACGTGTCTGTGTCACGAATAATTTGGCAGATATTATTTTTCATTCCCTTTAAAAAAAACTTGTGTTGTTTACCAATCTGCCTTTGTTATATAAAGTAGTAGCAGCTTTTCCCCGTCAAGCCAAGCTAGTTCAACAGAAGCAATACTCTTCATATGCCAGGCTTCGAGCACTCTCTCTGTAATATTTTGAGAAGCTTATAATGCAACCACATGTTTGTTTACTATGCATGTTTATGCATGAGTAAACGCGGACATGCAGTGAATATACCAGGATATTCGTTGAAATCTAAAATTTGATCGGTAAATGCATCGTTTGATGCTTATGTATAGGGTACGGCAGTGATAAGTGGGTGGAAGATTGCGTCTATACCAGTAAAGATAATAATTCAAAAAATTAAACGGCATAATACGT
>JAEQML010078191.1:0-12551 GCA_016904865.1 Pissodes strobi | reverse complement strand
TCTGATAACACCATCTTGTAGAACAGAAAAAGTAGCAATGAGAATATGAAATTTATTTTATTATATCTATTCAAATAGAGTCATAAAAAATAAAAATGAAACCGCGAATATTCGGTTTTTTCTAAATATCTTCGGAAGTAGTCGGATTTTTTAAACTTTTAAGGTGGCATTTTGATCAGCATCAAATTGCGCAACTTTGCCTCCATTTAACCGACTTCGTATCTCTTCTAGTTTCCGAGATGCCAATGATGAGGCTCGAATTTGGGACACCCTGTACAAATGGAAGCCGAAATTTGGGCCTTAACACCAACATTTTTCGTTAATCAACAGGAACTACTCAAGTTAAATCATCAGCTTCACGTGACCATGATTTATATCAAAATGATTAATTCAATCACAAATTATCAATCGCAAAAAGCTATTTATGCGGAGCATCGCCTGTTGATATGAACAATATAGAAAAACTACTACTACACAAGCCCATAAAAACCGAGAATCTCATGTTTGGATAAGATCATTCGAATGTTCTTCAACGATTAGTTACCGTTGACCTTTAGAAAAGTGACAGGCGTGGTGAGAATAAAATTATAATTAAAAGGCAAAAGATTAAAATCTAAGCGAAATTCAGACCAAGATTGGGAATTATTCTAGATCAACCTAGGCACGGAAATTGAACTTCAAACGAAGGAAAGTGTGCAAGAAAATTCTTTCGAAATGTTTCAATATCAGCAGAAATTACAGGACTGGATGTAAACCTAATATCTCGATTTTATATAATTCTTCAAAAAATTGCCAGCGGATTTTTAATTAGGAAAGATGAATTTAATACATACACTTAAGATACTGCCCATCTTTTTGTATCCTTATATCAGAATGCCTGCTAGCATTCGTAATCATCAGTCAATAATTTGTGAATTTAAGTCTCTCAATTTTTGGAAATAATCCAGGTACCCCATTTGGTCACGAAATGCACAAGTTCACCTTGTAAAACTGCACTCTTAATGGACCTTTATGAATATTTTTTTCGCATTTGTTATTAGATCATTGATCAACGGGAAGGAAGCTCTAATAATTTGCGCAACCCTATTTAATCCATTAGCTAAGCAAGTTACTTGAATTAAATTTTCATAAAATATTTTTTAATTCTGTCCTGCCTTTACCATATACGGCGCAGCAACCGACAACAGGACAAGGATTTTATTTATACGAACTGAATTCGGCGGCAAAGAAATGTGTTAATGTTTCTTGAATAAAACGGGTAACTGTAAGGTTGTTTGTTCTTTCCAGTTCTTTTACAGTTATGAGGTAAGTTTTTCCAGGTTCTTCTTCTGTGAGTTTTCCGATCATTAATTTAACTACGTAACGACCACCCGAATCAGGTGTTTCGTCGACGACAATAGTCACCTCAAATTTTGTTCTTTATTTCATCTAGCACGGTACCAAACACCCTTCCAACGACGTTTTTTCTTAATGTTGATTCATCTGGACCATTAAATTTTGTTTATTTTTTCAGAAAAACTTTACTTGCGGGGTGGTCAGCTTGTTTTAATGAATATTAGCAGCCAATAGTTATTTGTTTTACTAGGCAGCAAAGTGGTAGATTGACTGCCGCGGCTGATAGTTCATAGCCGAGCGTAGCGAGGCTAGGAATTACTTTGCTGCCGAGTTGAACATATAATTTTTTTCTCCGATTGTTTATAATGATATATGTATATTGTATATTTGCAAATTATTACAATTCCCACAATCTTTTTATTTTTCCTGTAGTGATAAATTATAACAAAATTTCATAGAAATCGCAATTGTTGGAATGGTTGGTTGCTATGAAAATGTATTATGTCCATAACAATTATAGTTTGACAACTTATGTCAAACGTTTTATTCCCATGGAGACTAATCATTTTGCTGCCTGGGCAGGAAAGTACTTTCTTTGCTGCCAAGGAAGGAAAAGTAATACTTTGCTGATTGATATGTGTCTGCAATAGTTATTTTCCTAACAAGTGCGCAAAGTGATACTTTTCCGCACGCGACTGATGTTGACCGAACGACGCCAAGCGGAGTTCGGTCAATCAGTCGAGTGCGGAGAAGTCACTTTGCGCAAGTGTTAGGAACAATATTTTTTTTCTTTAAACGTCAGTAAATCCGTCATTACTCGACTGTGTAGGCGGCCGTGAAGTTTCGTTTTTCCTCCGCCGGAGCTTTACTTTTCACTTTTCCGCCGGCGGAGGTAAAAGTGTTGTCATAGCAACATAGATACAATACAAACAGACAACAAAATAAGCGTCAACAACTCAAGATTTATTAAACTACAATTTGAATTTATCACTCAATTTGTGACTGCATTTCTAAAAATCACTAATTTAGGAACAAATTGGTTATTATTTAATCGAACTTACTCAATAACTGCTTATCAGTACGGAATTAAAACGCAATCGGAGACGCAATCTTAAAAAATAATTATTGTTGACAGTGTCCAATGCTAGCTTTATGTTACATTCACCGACACCGGTCTAAGCAAGGCCACCTACGACCGTGGTCTAAGCCGCCTTGCGAACCCATTTATGTTTAATAATAATTGGATATTATTACTATTAAAAAGAGATGTTTTTGCATTAATTTGTCGACATTTGAAGAAAAAACAGCATATTTTATTTGGAGGAAAAGTTACTTTTCATGGCTTGCTCTCTATTACCAGCCTCACTCCGTTCGGCTGTTAAACACGAGCGCGCCATGAAAAGTATCACTTTTCCTCCATATAAAATAATATACTATTCTACGAGCGCGGTCCAAACAAGTACAGAATAATAATGACCCCTATTTAAATAAAAGAAAAAGTATGTGTCAGTTATACCTACTGTTGCTTTACATGACTATTATTGTTGACCTGACATGACTTAAAAAGATATGGTTTTTGGTCTAAGTTGTAATATCGCGAATTACGGAAGCTTTGAGAGAAAAGGGAATGATTAGAGTTAAAACGGTTTTCTTATGTTGCATAAATAATTCGATCAATCACATTTTTCTTCCACGTGCCAGGATACATTCTGGTAAATCTTGGGGTCATTAGAACTATCCATTTTCTTAAGGCTTTCTAGCGAAGCTGAGGATTATGTTTTTTGGGATACTTCGTTTTACACCTAGATTTGTTTAAAATCTGTCAATCTGACAATTATAAGTATTGTTGCTTGACATAATTTTTTACTACTATACCGAGGATTTCAAAATATATGGCTTTTGGTGTAAGTTACAATATCGCGAATTACGGAAACTTTTAAGGAAAAGAGTATAATTATGACTTAAAACGGTTTCTTATATTGCATAAAAAGTCCAAAAGTGTAAAGTTTCTAAAAAATATATGAACATTTTCTTGTCTCTGGAGATTTTAGAGAATTTTACTTTCCCGCACACTTTCCCGCATAGCGTGCGGGAAAGTACGACTTTGCGCACTGAGTAGCGCGTAGAAAAAATTAATATTTGCTGTCAATCGGAGAAAAAAACATTTTACACCGACTTTCATTAAATTCTGACTGGCCATGATTTTCGTTTTTAAAAGTCTCAAAAGACCGCTTCAACGTTGATTGAATGGAACCGGACTTCATCTTGTTAACCTTAGCAATGTGAAACGGCGCGACGTCTTAATGTGTTCTATTTGGAATTTCTTCGAGCAGGAAACAACTTTTGAACAAGGCTTGGAAAAGCATGATCGCCGTTTAAAACAATTTCTGGATAAGGCTTAATCCACGAAGTACATCGTATTTTTTACATAAACACCACTTTGTTTCGACGTACAATACCAACGCGGCTACGACAAACGACAATCTTAATAATACTGGTAAACTGTAACAAATGTGAACAAATAAATAATTTAAAGAAGGAATAAGGTGTAGGTAAGTAGCTAAAACATCAGACCAAAAAAACGCACAGTCTAATGCAATTTCTCAACTTCATGTACTTTATTACTTTATTAGCCTATTTATCGCCCCCTTAGGGAAATCCCATTCGAAATCGAGTTCTCAGACGCCGCGCCGCACTGTTCAGCCGGCGCGGCGCGGCAGCGGGTGGGGCATAAAACGTAAGAAAATAACACAGAAATCCCAAGACATGCTTGGATATGCAATAGTTCTAAAAATATGCATTTCTCCCTCAAAAATATGTAAAACATGCATATATCTGCAAAATATATAAGATCCGGTCTTTACTGATGTATGTTAACTTATTTAGCTAATAAAAGTATTATAATAATTGGAATACTAATAAAACTAAAATAATGTATTGTTAACGAACCGTGGTTTATGTGAGATGATTTTTCTAAAAATTATGCTGAAAAATAATAGTTTATATAATAACGAAAAACAAATTGCTAAAGTTTGAAAATTTTAGTACAAATGATAAGGTTGCGCGGAGAGATGCCGTATTCGGACAGGTAAAATATTGTCCCCTTTTTGGGACTATGCAACGTTTGTGGTTCTGTATTATTTGTTGAATGCCTTTCCTTCCTGGATATTTCTATAACTATTATCGTAAGTTACTTTATTTGCTTTTTCGCTGCATAATTTTATTTGGTTAAATTGCTTCATTCGTTTTAGAGCTTGTCAGAAGACACTTTTTTCTATAAACAAATAATAGTATATTGTGTAACTAGGAGGAAAAGCAAAACATTCCTGGACGACTGTGGTAGTTTGGGTTAGTTTGGGTTAGTCCAGGAATGTGCTTTTCCTACGAGTTGCACATACTATTTTTTATCCGATCGAAATTAATTAGAATACGTACTTATAAAAATAAAGCCAAATATTACTCTAAATAAAAACCGTGTTTTAAATTTAAACTCAACATAATATCAAGTTTTGAATCGAGCGAGCTTGAAGTTTATTACGTAGCTACGGAAACTACAGCTAAATATTACTTTTGATAGACGCCAGATCTGACAAACAAGGCGTTTGAATAAGACAGAAATGTTACATTCCCGGCCTAGGACGGGAATGTTATATTCCCGGACAGTTATTTTCTATTCTTGTACAGTTAGTGCATGTTGCCAAGCAACGACTACAATATACTGGAATCACGACTTTTGCGGTGAGAAAACACATCGGAAAGGTGTCGTTTTTCGTCCGATCGGATAAAAAAAAATTTCCTTTATTTTAATTTTTGATTATTCGAGATTTTCGATAGAAGGGCAAGTAGTGACTTATCGGACACGACAGGTTTGGTGGGAGTTCAGATATCAATTATTATGGATCTAAAATACTGGAAAACGAGTATTCATAATTCCATCAGAATCGACGGCTCGTTTCGACATAAATGTGGTTTCTTCAGGTAAATATATCGATAAGCATTTAGTCGTGTCCTTGCAATGACCCGTTACACAACTCAGTGGTGTTTAACGTAGCAAGCTTGAAAGGGTGAACTGTTCTGTATTTAACAAACGTAAATGGAATGCAGGAAAAAGCATACATAAAGAGCTTTTATAAACTCACGAAATATACCGTAACGTCAAAAATGTACAAACGGTGCATATAAGCGAACCACATTTTTTTGTTCAACATGCGTGGCCAACAAATATTGGCATATGGCAGTGTTCCATGATTTGGAATCCACGTATTTCGATATATTCACATTTTAGTTACTTATATAGTCATAGAAAAGAGATGTAAAATGATTTAATAAATAGAATATTGTTATTATGGAAATTTGTCATTATTATTTAATAGACCTAATGCATTATCACGTAATAAATATGAAACTTTCTGCACCTAATAATAACTGTTTCCTAAAAAGACAAGATATATTTGAGTAGTCAGCCACTTTATTAAGTGATGGTGTCTAACCAAATCGACCAAATTGATTAGGATTATATTATTATAAAAAGTTCACCTGTTTTTCTTTGCAACTGCATTTTCTTTCGTACGTAAAGAATGCATTTTTAAATATCTTTTGGAGGATTTACATCGACAAGAATTTATATTCGAAAGCACACAACTTCAAAACATCCGTTCGATAATTGGCTCTAACAAGATAATATCTGTCATTTATAAATATCAGATGGCGCCTAATTTCACATAAATATTATGGATCCGCACACTTGCAACTGACATTCACTACTTAGCAATGGATTTAATATCTCTTACGATTTTTGTCATGCCCTAAATATGCAATAATAAAAATAATAGTAAGACAACAAATTTCTTTCGAGGACTAAATGGGCATTCATCGAATTTTTTAAATAAAATATAATAATTTTACTTGTTATTTCATACTATCCAGAAACAATACAGTGGCCGACTGAAAATATGCACTAAATTTGGGCTCTGCAGACAAAAAAAAACTGTTTTTACTTCTTTTGTCAAGCTCTGGAATCGATAGAAGCTATGCAGGGTATAATTTCAGTTTTTAACAGCTCTTGGGATATTAACCCTCTCGAGACGGGCATATTTAACGCTTGCGCGATCACCTGTATCCCCTCCCCTATGGTTGACGGGAACAACCGGTTCCCGTACCTTAGGCTAGTACGTTCATGACGTCAATAGCCGTTTACCGTGTCAATCAACATCTTCGCGCACACACCGCTCGTCGAGCGCCATAGGATCTCCATTTAGTGTGTGTGCCACTACCATAAAAAAAATGCAAAGGGTACTACCGCATTAAAATTACCAAACATATCAGCATTGATTTCAAAAATGGGTTTTTTTTAATAGCAACTGGTATCAGAATATACCAGTTTTCAAACTGAATGCAATTTTATTATTTATGTTGTTTTTTTTTGTTTATTCTCGTTTGTCAGTTTTTTTTCTAGAATTTGGATCATTACTGCTCTAAAAATACTTTTGTAATAATATGACAAATTATTTCCATACAACCTGGTATTGGCAAACAACTGAAAACAGAAACTGGAAAAAACTGAACGAACAACTAAAAAATAAGTTTGCAGAATTTTTACTCTTCAAAAAACTGAAATTAAACCTTACCAGTACTTTTTTAGAGTGTGATATCCTTCGAAACAAGGTATTATGCATAAAGGCATGTATCACGATACACAACAGAACGATGTCTTTTTCCTTTTCTTATTTTTAGAACACACAACACACATTCATTAAACTTGTTTTGAATTAGTTTCATTTTTTCGAAGTGTTGATTGGGAAAATATCGTGCGGTAACTCGCAAAGGTGACTCATCATTCACCCCTCTTCCAGACGTTTGCTGGTAAGACTTATCCTCAACTTGCTAACACTATTTTCTACTAAATCCAACTGAAATCGAGGAACAACAATTTATTTGCCAGTTTTTGTCTTATAAAGAGCTTGTGCATTCAGAAGTCTCATGCCAAGTAAGTAGAAGGATACTTTTTATACCATTTCACAGATTTCCTTACAGATTCTGTGAAACTTTGCAACATGTCCGTTCTGACTACTGCACTCATGTGTACATTGTAGTCCTTAAAACATTCTGGTTTGTACCTATGCTGCATTGCACCTGCAATTTTCTTTTTTCTACGCAGTTCGAGTCATATTTGCATTGTGACACATACTCAACTTACGAACACCCCGCGTGTGACTAGTCTCACCAGCTAATCCAATAAAAAAAAACTTGCAAGGACCGGGCGTCGAACCTTTGCGTTCTAGAGACGCGAGCTTCTCCGCCAGTGTTATACAAACGCGTAAAGTGAAAAAATGCAAACAACATTGGCGAGCGAAGTTCGGGATGAGGCTCCGTTTAAACGGCGAGACGCTAGTGTATCTTGCCGCTTCAATGCTATAATATGGATGGACGAAAAGACAATTTCAGCAAACTTTTGTCGTTGGTTCAATTGAGCCATTTTTTGCTATTTGCTTTAACTGCTCCGCAGGCATTTGCGATTCTAGGGAGCAAAAAAACTATATAAAATAGGACTTGTGTCCCACTCGTTTTCGTACAATGTATGATCTTTATCTAAATAAGGCTTCCATCAAGGCCATAACAATATTTCCAGAAATGCCAATAATTGCTTTATCAGTATCGTTGATGTCAGTAGTTGCCCCGCAGTACCTATATAAGAATATCCAATACGAGACCTGTTTCATAATCGCATATAATAACAAATTTGTGTCCAAATATCTCTTGGATGAAATGTATTGTTTAAAAGATAGTCGATATTTGAATAACATCAAGCTCTTGTCGCCACATAAATTTTTAAAGGGTTCGAATATTTCCTTATACACGTTCGTCAGGTGAGTCAAAACTGGTTTAATTTTTTTCAGTTTGTCACCATTATCCAAAGTATTATCCAAAAAACGAGGTGCTGATAATATCGACCAATATCTGTCACCAGAAAATATCTTCCCAAAATAAAGTGTAGCTAGTGAATCATCACTCGTTTAATAATATTTGACAGACAGTTTTTATACTTGAGATCTCAAAAACGAAGTAGCAATGAAAAGGTACATTTGTTTATTATCAACATTGCTGCATCTTCGGTGTTTTGAATCAACATTGATTTCGCTGATGGAACAAATTTCTTTGTTCAACGATCAAGTCCATGATATTTGCAAAAAAAAATAACTCGAAACAATCCATTGGTGTTGGATCTTCACCCAAACTCGCAATCCTACAACCACTTTGTTGCGAGTCCAAAGCATGAACATTTGGCTGGAATGTTTGGTCTTTCTAAATGAAATTTTCCATATGCAATTCACCTAACTCCTGGACAGCTTCAATGGGTTCTCACAAATCATCTAGAAGACAAAAATAATATAAATAAATATTAAGTTTGTTATAAATGTAAAATGAACCATCGTTATTCTCTCCTTCCAATGCGATGAATTTTCCATTTGATCATAAATTTAATCATCACCCAACCACTGACAATTGATATATTCATATTCACTCTCACACAATTTCTTTTGAAAAATTGACGCGCGCGCCATGTCGATTCCATATTTTATTTCTTGCACTCCCGGGCCTAAGGTGTATCCTTTAGTTCCTCTAAGTAGGGACTAAAAAGTTTCATTTAATTAATTCCAAGGAACTAATGTGAATGCTAGCAACACATAATTAGAAAAAGGTTAAATTTAACAAATTGTTTTCACTAATTCCAGGATTCCCATGCATGTACTCGAATTTGTAGCACTTTGTATAAAGAGTCTAAAGTAAGTAGGTACTTTCCCATGCGTGCACTCGAATTTGTATCACCTTGTAAAAAGTGTCCAAGGTAAGTAAGTACTTTACACACGGTAGTACAAAAATTTTTTGAACGCGTTTTTACTTTTTATATACAGTATGTTCACGAATGGGGTTTACAAGAGGGCAAACGGATTAAATTTTGCAAAACGCGAAAAACAGCCACTTGTAATAAAAATAACTTGAAAATAAAATTGAAAAACTATTTTTATTACTGTCCTCTATATAACATTGCAACTAAATACAATAAATTGAGTTTTCTAAAAATCAATATTTTCAGATTTTTTTATGTATGTTGTTAACAATAAAATAAATTTCAGCAATATTAATAATTGTATTCGTTACTTTTACTTTATTTTAAGTAACCTACACGAAAAAATTGCAATTCTTTAAGTTTTTCAGCAAATACGCTAACAAAAAATGTTACTATTTGAAAGTTCTAATATATTTATGAAAATTTGCACTTCAACGTAAATTTACTACTATCTACTCTTTGATACGATATTTACAGATAAAAAAAAAGCGTGTGCGCTATGTGCGCATATCAGAAGTGAAACTTCTTAAACTTAAACGCCCTAGCCTGGGATTTGGTTAAAAAGTAGTCTTTTTTTAAATATACCACTCAATTAACAAAAAGGGAAGGCCTAAATGAAAAAAACTATTCTTCATAAAAGTTTCGCTTATGTCTTGACAAGGTAATAGAGCATACCCCATATTTTTATCTTGTAAACTAACAAAGAAATCACAGTGACTAAACGCCCTAGCATTATACATATCTTAACGGATTTGGTTAAAAAGTAGTTTTTTTTAAATATAACACTCAATTAACAAAAAGGGAAGGCCTAAATAAAAAAAACTATTCTTCATAAAAGTTTCGCTTATGTCTTGGCAAGGTAATACAGCAAATCCCATATTTTTATCTTGTAAACTAACAAGGATATCACAATAACAATATTCTCATATTTTTCTTCCGCCAGGTCGGGTCGCTCATCGTGTAGCGTTCGAAAGTAGTTTTTTTAAATATAACACTCAATTAACAAAAAGAGACGGCCTAAATAAAAAAAAACTATTCTTCATAGAAGTTTCGCTTATGTCTTGACTAGGTAATAGAGCAAATCCCACATTTTTATCTTGTAAACTAACAACGTTATCACAATAACAATATTCTCATATTTTTCTTCCACCAGGTCGTGTCGCTCATAGTGTAGCGTTCGCGACCTTCAAACTTTACTCCCGGCGCGCGTTAAGAAGTTTTACTTCAAAATTATGTTAAACATTTGTGAAGGTAAGTTGGTAAGTAAATTTAACTACTTTTATGTTTTAATATACCAAAAAGCCTTATTCAATGTAAAATATTCACAGTTAAGTCGAACAAACTAATGACTAAATAATTCTTTCAACACCGAGACCGAGAGTCTCGATACCTTAGTCTCGGTCTCGGTCTTGGTCTCGATAGGTAAGTCTTGGTCTCGGTCTCGGTATCAAATTTCTAGTTCCGGTCTCGTTCTCGACATCAAGACCGAGACCGAGACTAGTCTCGTGGTCTCGCGAACCTCTAAAAACTGCCACCCTTCTTAAATCCTTTTCAAAACTTCTCTTCATTTTCTGTAGTTCGAGTTGTTGGCTTCAAAACTTTTCTCAAAGCTGCCCGTTCCGCAAGAAGACGTTCAATGTTTGGTGATTTGGCACTCGACAGTTAGGATAGCTCTCCATGTATACCGTAACACTTTGACGCCCGTCAACCAACTTTTTCGGAATTAGCATAGCGTTGCATGTTTAGTGGAAATAGAGTCGAATATCCTTAAATAGACACAATTTGTGAACGTATGTCAAATTATGAAAGGTAATTGCATACCCGGCCACTATACCATTTGAAAGCTTCATTTTATAATATTAGACTAAACATCAAAAATCGTTAAAATCAATTTGCACGTTTCCACGAAATTCAATAGAAACCATTTTATTTTCATTTGACGCCCTCTACAGGCTAAACGAATTTCGGATATTACCAAAGACAATCGTACTATGATTGACTTTGATATTACTAAGTTGGCTTTACTCGGGCTACTTTTATATCAGTAATATGTGATTAAACGTTGTACACGTATTTTCCGGACATCGTTCTCTATTGCTATGATATTGTAATATCTTGTATTGTAATAATGTATTTGATTTTTTATAGTTGCAGATGTTTTTTGGTTAGGTAAGCATACCTTGCTCCAAGAAACAAGACCTAATATCTTCACAATAACAAAGACCAACAAGTATTCTAACTGCTCTTGAATGCTAAATATTATGTCTATATGTTCCATACATCTAGAACAGCAGAACAAATTCTGCTATGAAAAAAGTTATGCTAGGTTGTCGGAACTGCTTGCCAGTCAACAGCTTAACTTAAGTTTCTAAAGCAAAAAAATGCATCTCATAGCTCATTTCGCATGCTACATGAGTATCAAGTCTAATACCAACAACTTTATCGTGTTTCCTTCATCAAAACAATTTCATTGAGGTTTATCAATATTCAATTTTAACTGATGAAAACTGCTTGAAAACTAATCAATTTTATTTAAGTATTTGTTGTATACAATTATTGTAGTGCTGTCATTTTGCATGTACCTATTGGATCACGCCGGTGGCTATTTTGTATAATATACATGAATACAGTATTAACTTCGTTTTTATTAAATATTATTGGTTGGCATAAATCATACACGGCCTCAGTGTACCTAGGAATAATATACGCGGTTACAGTGCCGATCGCGACGCCATATGTCTGCATGTCTCTACGTTCTAGCAAAACTTCTACAACGTCTCGGTGGCGTAGTAGGTAAGGTGCTTGCCTCTGTCATTCCGGCGCCGCGGGTTGACTGACTGTCGGTCGCGGCAGATGTTTTGTTTATTGTTTTTTATTAATTTACCTTTTTTTCTTAATTTTGGGTTAGTTTGGGTTAGCCTTGGGTTAGTTTTAGTTAGCACTTGGTTAGTTCTTGTTGATTGAGGCCATGTAAAGCCATAATAATACCTAGCAATGTGAAAGCCAAAGGGTAATCCGTGGTTCTAGCCGCCAGTAACAAATTAAAAAAGTTACTTTATCGAAAAAAAATTGTGTGTCATCATAACAATTTTAATAAACTTGAAGAAACACAAAGAAAGAGATGTAATTCGAAAAAATGCACGGAGAAGTTTCGTACCTTCTAAAAATTTTCTAACAAAAAAAAGTTAAAATTTCTTTCGAGTGATCCTCCTGCTTCGAAAAAAGGTGCGTAGGAGTTTCGTACCTTCTGTAAGGAATAAAGGGAAAAAATGTACGGCTGAAATAGACTTCGAAATCTATACACGTTATATGACTAACAGCAGCCAATCAAAAATACTCGCAGGCGGGGCAGAACTGTAATCGTGTA
>JAEQML010078190.1:0-12551 GCA_016904865.1 Pissodes strobi | reverse complement strand
ATCATTCCGAAACTCATGTTGCCCTTTTGATAAAATATCCTTATGATGTAAGAACTTTCTTATTCTTTGTACAAGCATTTTTTCGAATATTTTCGAGAAAGAAAACATACTATAGTGACAGATCTGTAGTTCCATACGTCACTTGCGTTACCCTTTTTAAAGAAAGGTATAACTTCAGCCTATCAGGAAAACAAGCCGCAGTTAAAAAAAGATTATATAAATAGCATAGAGGAAACTTTACATAATCCCGCATAAAATCCAACACAAAAATTGGTACATCCTCATTGCAACAACATGCATTTCTATATTTCAGCGATTTCATCGCCAAAAAGATTTCATCAACTGATATTTCATGTAAATAAAAGGATTGTAAGTTAAAATCTATGGTGGTGCAATTTACTGGTGGGTTGTGTGACACTATTGACTCAATGCTTCCGGCGAAAAAATCACAAAAGGTACTTGCAATCTGCAGTGGCTTGGAAATCATTATGCATTGGATTGAATCATTAATGGGCTGTGAGAGGTCATTCGACTTTTTGTTCTCTCTGTTTAAATTAGTATTCACTACCTGCCAGATAGCCTTTGACATATTTGTTGTGTCATTAATTTTCTTTTGAAAAAACTTACAAAATAGTATATTATTTTATATGGAGGAAAAGTGATACTTTTCATGGCGCGCTCGTGTTTAACAGCCGAACGGAGTGAGGCTGGTAATAGAGAGCAAGCCATGAAAAGTAACTTTTCCTTCAAATAAAATATGCTGTTTTTTCTTCAAATGCCGACAAATTAATGCAAAAACGTCTCTTTTTAATAGTAATAATATCTAATTATTATTAAAGATAAATGGGTTCGCAAGGCGGCTTAGACCACGGTCGTAGGTGGCCTTGCTTAGACTGGTGTCGGTGAATATAATGTAACATAAAGCTGTCAGTGGACACTGTCAACAATAATTATTTTTTTAAGATTCTCCCATTGCGTTTTAATTCCGTATTGATAAGCAGTTATTGAGTAAGTTCGATTACATAATAACCAATTTGTTCCTAAATCAGTGATTTTTAGAAATGCAGCCACAAATTGAGTGGTAAATACAAAATGTAGTTTAATAAATCTTGAGTTTTTGACGCTTATTTTGTTGTCTGTTTGTATTGTATCTATGTTGCTATGACAACACTTTTACCTCCGCCGGCGGAAAAGTGAAAAGTAAAGCTCCGGCGGAGGAAAAATGAAACTTCACGGCCGCCTACACAGTCGAGTAATGACGGATTTACTGACGTTTGAAGAAAAATAATGTTTATAAAGAAACTCCGCCTTATTGTCAGTGAATGAAATTTTTATTACATTATTGCTTTGATATGCTTACCTTAGTTGATTAGGTACCGTATTTTCACATTATTAATACCTATTATGCGAATGTTTTTTTCTTTATTTTGGGCATGCCTTGAGTAGTTACGTTCTAGTTAGGGGTTAGGGCATATAATATTTAACATGGTTGATATCACAAGAGGTATGAGCTAGTACTCTACAATACTACTAAAAGTAATCTTATTAGGTCAGAGTGCCTTCCTGAATGTACCTAAGTATATACTTTTCTTTAACATAGTTGGAAATTAATTATTAAGTGACCGAACTTAAACTAATAATAAAAATGGACTGACCTATTATATGACAGAAAGACAAAATATACTTAAGAAAAACAAGTAACTAAGAATATAATATGTAAATAGATATCTCCTCGTTGAGGAATTCAGACCCGGTGGGGTCAGCAAGGCACCGGGCCCGTGTACTTTAGTAAGGGCCCCTGTACCTACTAAGAACCCGATTTCCGCGCAAAGACGAGAGATAGTTCGACATGGTATCCGGGCGGCAAAAATAATGTTTAAAAAGAAACTCCGCCTTATTGTCAGTGAAAGAAATTGTTATAACATTTTGCTTTGATATACTTACCTTAGTGGATTATATACCGTATTTTCTCATTATTAATATTATCGAGATGTTTATTAATTATTGTTTGTGGTGTGGTCTATTTCAATAAAACGAGGTTTCCACCTAATTTTATTCGGCAAAGGGTACCATTCCAATATGCATCATTCAATTGCACTTGATACGCTTCATGTGATATGAATTGATATATTTCCAGTATAGACGCTTGTGATGTTCCTTGAAAATTAAAAATATCGAACCCTAACCACTTTTAGGTATTCTATAGTTTGCCGATAATTTATATACCCAATTTTAAGAAAACCCAATTTCGAGGTACGCGGATGACGTTCGAAGAAATCTTCACATCCAGAAAAAAGGATACCTATAGGTGGTCCTCGTTATAAGACATCCATTCTATACTTCAATGCAGCAAAGTAATGACCTATGATCCACAATTGTTAAACTTTATAGTTACATTTTAGGAATTGAATGCCACAAATGACACAATTTTTTCATAGAAATGTTTCATCACAAAAAGTGAAGAGGCTCAAAGGACAATGGTTTTTGTTATTAGAAATTGTTATATTATAATTCTATTAGAAATATAGGTATTAAAAAAGTTTGTTTTCTTAAACAGGGCTGCGATGTTTATTTATAGACTTATGCACCATGTTCTAACGACTTCGTATGAAAGTTAATAGTGTCGCCTAAGCCTAAGAATCGGTTCGTGAATAATAAGCATTCGACAACCCTGATATGAAACAGTTGCCGTTTGTAGTTCAGCATGTAAAGTCGTAGTCCAAAAAAGTAGTTCACCCAACAGCCCTGGCCAATAAAATATTAAACATTACAACTAATTATCCATTACCTACTTTGACGTCCATTTTTTTTTAATATACCTAATTTTCATGAAATCTAAATCAATGTCAGAAGCGTACATATAGGTATTAAATATTCTTCTGATATTGACCAATATTTAATGAATAATAAGGAATTTAAAAAATGATCGACCTTATAGGCTATAGATTAGATAATTGATTAGTTGAAATGTGTGTGATCTTGCAAGTAATTTTGGTACTGCTATATTTTCACATTCTTGAGTCAAGTACGTGTTACCTTTGAACCATGGGTATTGTATGGGTAGACACGAATTGAGGGCCACAAGGACAGATTCATTTTCTACCTGAAATTCCAAAACGAATGGACCAGCCTTGAAACTGTAATGACGTGTATATGCATGATCTAAGTCCCGCTGAATTAGAATAGCTTTAAGAAACAATATTGAATTACAATAGCACTCCACTCCCTGTATTATATTATAGCCTCACAGGTCACGTTAATATATTGACGCGACAATAGTATATTACATAACGAGAATGGCAAGTAGCTTATTACAAACAGTGTGTTGTTTAAGTTTTAAATAATTGAATTATCAACATACTTTATTTCAGCTTGAAGAACAATTTCTGGCGCCGTTGCCCTTAGTACGGCGGCGGCGGTTAGTCAGCGATATTGGGACCAACCTTGCATTTTTGAGTAGAGCATTGAGATTTGGCACAGTGGTAGTACATGCCCGTACCTCACTTTTAAGAAGTGGAACCAAGTTTGCAACCACGGGAGAGCGGCGGTATGGCGGATTGCATATCTACCAAAGGCAAATTTGAGAAAATCGTTAAACGAGCACACCCGACCGTTTCTATGGGTGAATATCACTCACAAATATTACGGGAGGTGTTCTGAAACGTAACTAGACCATGTGCCAGTCGCGTGATGGCAGGTTGCCTACCCTCTAAGCGCTGAAACTAATAAAATCGATTTTGTAGTGCAAGCTTGGGTTCTTAATAAAACTCCAACAATTCTTGTTTCAGTACCCTTTTTAATGTCAACAGATACAACTGACAATGACTGACTTCTCGAATGCCGCTTTGACTTTTCTAACCTTGTTTGTTGTCGTTCTGAGGGCGGGTTGCGCCTTCTCGCATAACTCTCGCTTATCCTGAAATAAGGTCTATTTGCCATAGAATCAATTATTATAAAAATTGTTTTAATTAAAAAGTTAGTTTAGTATAAGCGATAGACATGCAAGGGGGTGCAGTCAGCTCCCAATTTTCTACTATAAAGTAAGTACCCTTGTCTCCCAATTTAGATCAGAAAAACCTTTACCAGCGACTGAGCAGATTACAACAATTAATCAAGACCTGGAGAAAGTTCAAATTTGGGGCGACAGAAATTTGGTCCAGTTCAATGCAGCAAAGACCGAAGCAGTCACGTTTACCAAGAGGGCCAATACGGCGGGCCCTGAAATCATTATGGCAGGGTCGACCATTCCTTCATTCTCGTCAATCGGACTGCTGAGTGCCTCGGTTACCAGCAATATGTCCTTGCATGACCACGTTGCTAACATCGCAAAATCAGCCTCCCAGGTGCGCTATTTCGCAACAAAAAACTGTATACACCGCAGCAGTTGCTCTTGCTTTACAAAGAGCACATAAGACCGTGCTTAGAATATTGCTCACACATCTCGGGTGCTGCACCAAAGCACACCCTAAAGCTGCTTGATTCCATTCAGAAGCGAGCTGTACATCTCATCGGCGACCCGGAGTTGACCCGGAATCTGGATAGTCTGGAACACCGGAGACATGTGGCCGAGATGTCCCTGTTATACATACACTTTCACGGCTGATGTTCCCATGATTTAGCCAGCCTCATCCCGCCCCTGGCAACGCCTGTCAGAGTCGCGACGGACGGCGGGAGCGCACCAGTTCGTCGTACAACTGGATATACCTAGAACATCGCTTTACAAGATCTCCTTTGTCTGGCACACTGCATCACCGTGGAACTCTCTCCCAGGACATCTGTTTTCCCCTAATTACCACCTACAACTATTTAAGAACCGTGTCAATCAACATCCTCGCACACGCACCGCTCGTCGAGCGCCATAGAATCTCCCTTTAGTGTGTGCCACTGCCATAAAAAAATCGGTTATTTTTTTTGACAGATTTAGTATCATGAAAGATTGAAATGTCTTTGTTGAAGAGCAGCAGACTAGAAAGCGAAGTAGGGACGTTATTGACGGGTCTCTGTATACTGTATCAGAAATCTTAGCAGGGAGATGACCTCAGCGATCCATCACTAGACAAGCCAGCTAAGATAATGCAGGAATCGCTTCCCTGAGTAGGAATCTAAATGCTTACCAGAAGCTAGGGAATATTTCTGGTAATGCCAACGCGGATGCGTTAGATACGGGCCTTCGCATTGAGCATAATTTAAGAACCAATAACTCAAAATGTCACAAGCGCTGCTTCGTACCTTGCGATTCAACCAAGCTCGCTAGAACTTAGAGAGATATGCAGATTGGTTGTCAAGAAAATATCGAGCCATCCGTTAAGTCTCGAAGGGGTGAAATCAGCTAATGACAAGATAGAATGAATTTTCTGTGGCAAGCACGGGCCAAGAGTCAATCCAACTCATAGACTAACTTTCACAGAAACTAGAAATGCGATTGAAGGCGCTGCGATTGAAGAAACTAGACAGTAAAATTTTAATCGCATTCCCGGTTTGGCAGGGTAGGCTCGGCGTATGGTACCACAACAACTGTCGGACAAAGTATGTGCGAGACTTAAAACTACCTCAAGTCTAGGCAAGAAATCGTAGCAGTTAGCTAAAGTACGTGACGTTGCACTTGAACAAGTGATCAAGCAAATAAATACTGAAAAGGAATGCAGTGAAGATGCACCTGCATTTCTGTTGGCTGATCTTGCCCACAGTCATGCCGACAAACTGCTTAAGGAAAGAGTGAGTAATGGGTTTGTACACTCCAGCGGCTTTAAGGAAATGCTGCTTAATTCTGAGGGCTTCATACGAGGAGCAGAACATTGAACGCCAGACAAGCGATCTCCCTAATCCGGAACCAGCCATCACCGTCAGTGTGCGGCTGGAAAGCCGGCTCGGAAGGATGGAGGCTGCTCTATAGAACTAAGCCTACAGCACAAGAGGCTTGTAAAGAAACGCCGGTGTCATGTAAATATAAAAATAAATGCGCTGGGAAATGCAACTGCGCTAAATCTAAAGTCCTTTGCTATGAGTTTTGTTGTTGCCCATGCTCTAAGTACCTTGATTAAGACCAAAAAAACGTGCCAAAGTCTGATATTTATTACTCCAATTTGTGATATAGGTAGATTTAGTATTATTACATTTCGTGATTACATCTAGTACAATGAATAATATTATCGATTAATAACGATATGGAATTAATGCTAAACGTTTTAAATGATGCTGTTAAACTATCTGTTTGTAATAAATATGGATTTTGTTAATCTTTTAGTTTTCTATCCACCTTACAACCGAGGTAACCTAAAGTTAACTATTTTGATATTATTATATTTATGAGCATACCGATTTAAGAACGTGTATGGGTCCATTGGGATCTGATTTATTTATATTTTGTTTGTGAAAATGGAGCCACTCACCAAAATTTTTAGCTTAACACTACAAAATCGATTGCATTAGTTTCTGCGCCTGAGCGTAGGCAATCTGCCACCACGCGGCTGGTACATACTTCAGTTACATTCCAGAACATCTCCTGTAATATTTTTGAGTGGTACTCACCTATAGAATTGGTCGGGTGTGCTCGTTTAGCGATTTTCTCAAAATTGTCCCTGGCAGGTATGCAACCCGCCATACCGCTGCTCTCCCGTGGTGGCAAACTTGGTTCCACTTCTTAAAAGTGAGGTATGGGTATATACTACCACTGTGCCAAATCTTAATGCTCTACTCAAAAATGCAAGGTTGGTTTGACTAACCGCCGTACTACCTAATTTCAATATCGGAAGTCACTCATATTTTTTAAATTTAGATTGTATATGAAGATCACTATCAACGAGTTCTAATAATTATTACCGATTTAATTTGAACCTCAAATGTTGCTGTCACCGAACAATACAAACAATAAAAATTGCCAAAAATTCAAAGATGTGCGCTTAAGGTGAAGAGGAATTATGTGCACATGAGATGGTCCTTAGGTGCAACGTGCCATGTTTTTATATGGGACGCACAGCGACGCCGACGGCAAGACATCAACGCTTCTCGATGCAGTGTTTCACTGCGTGCGTGCCGAGGTTCTATTGTTTTTAGTATATGTACCTACCTATATGTTTCGCAAAATTGAGCTTGATTAATTATTTGTGTTTATACATTTTTAAAAAATATGCGTCTCCTGACTCGTGTAGAGCAACCTGAACTTATCCGGATACAAGTTCACCTCCTTAAAAACGTTTAAAGCACTATGTCGGCTTTGTTGTTACCAAAAAGAATGCACCCAAAACCGCCTTCGTTTATTGTTGAAAATCAGCCTGGTTAATATTTTTTTAAAATGCAAAATTGCTAGTAAATCATCTTGATCGGACGACATTTTAGAATTCTGCATGCATTTTGTACACTGTTTCGGTATGCGATCACTTGCGGGGAGTTTCCTAACGTGCGAGTGCACTAAATGTCCTTTAAAACGTGTATTTTATACTATTTTCCCTATTTTGTATGTTTCAAATTAAAATCATTTATTTATTCTAGTCCCGATCAGCAGTTTCGCGGCCATCTTGTAATTTTTGACGTCTTTATTAGTAGAAATCCCATTCAAAGCGGTGTCGCAATTTTTGCTAGTGGGCCTTGACATTGAACAATTTTCTTAAATATTCTAGCAACCAGTCAACAAAAGTAGTGCCGAAAAGAGGTTCTTTTCGACACCCTTTGCGTGTCGAAACGGAATCATTTTGAACGCAAAATAGAAAATAGTAGGTATATTTCAATACCAGTACGGAAACTAGGCTTTGCCGGTGCGCGCATACTGCAAGCACAGGAAGAAAAGCTGTTTCTGGACGTGTAATGAAGGATATTTTTCATAATACCTCTCTGAAATCAAAACATAACCATAAAATCATTATAATTTTATGTATCCAAAATCATGTCATAATACATTTTGAATTAAATGTAAGCAAACGTCAAACTTGCAAGACAAGCAAGACACAGGTACCTAATATTTATCATGCGTTGCTATTGAAATGTGTGTATGCTTTGTTGTAACTGAATAGGCAGCTAGTTTTGATGTATTTGTGACAAGGTCAGAATAAATAAAATAATTCTACTTAAAATTAGACTATTGACGCTAAAATGTATTAAGATTAATTTTGTAGACTGCATCGCTGTATAATTTTAACCAAATTTATTATACTTTATGCCTATTTTAATAACTGCAAATTTAGCACTTAAAATTAGGAAACGGGAAAACTTCTCCCGTGCGCCCGCACCGGAAAAGTTACTTTCTACAGAGACGTCGAAAATGATAGTTTTCAGAGAGGTATTATGAAAAAGTGTTTACATCGTACTGAATCAAACAGATAAAAGTCCATTCAATTCATCCCAAAATATAAGTCAGTAACAGAGAGCTTACAAAAACTTTGGACTCATAATTACAGAAAAATTAACGTCTGCACATATGAAATATTGCAGAGTTATTCCCGTTTTAGGCGCAATTAGAAGGTATAGTGTATGTTGAATAAAAACACAAAATATCTATTGTCCTAAGTTTTATTGAACTACCTACATAAAGATACTTCAGTTAAAAGTTAAAAAGCATATAAAAAATACGATAAGGGCATAATCATGCAGACTAGCAGTTAAAACTTACCGCTACAATCTAAGCATCATTAACGACCGCATCATTAAAAACACATTTAGCGTTTTTTGGCGAGTAACCACGGTTAACTACAAGTAATTGCCAAACGGGCACCCCACCACAAATTATGCTTATGTCTTCGCCAAAATACCGAAGTTAGATTGACGTATCGAATGATGTAACCTTATAGTTCGCCCAGCCGTTGTTGACCCTCGAAACGCATGCAATTGCATGAGTTTCGAGGGTCAACAGCGGCTGGGCGAACTATACTTGCATTGCTAGCAATATTTTGCATATCTATTTGAAAATGATCAGTTAGATCAGAACAGAACGATTACTCATATTTTTAATGACAGAATGGTGGCCTCTCGAGATAGGCAAACTAATGGTATTTTTTGGATGAATAAGTTCAGAATAATTTATGCTGCGCAAATCCCATTTGCGTATGAGGCTTCTATCGAAGAATTTCATGAACGTATCATTTACAACTTGTTCAGAATGGAAAAACAAACATTTCACATGTTTGACGTTTCAAAAAGAATGCGCCATGACTAGTGTTATAAATATTTGTATGGAAATGGAAATATTGGAAATATCCGAACGTGTCTCGGAAATATTGGAAATATTTAAATCTGTTCATAAACGATTCAAATCCGATGTTGTACATACGTAAAAAACTAACGGAGGGCCTATCTCCAGGAAGGCAGGTCGAGCTTGTGGACCTAAGGGCCAATGGCACAGAACGTTACTTGTAACACGTAAAAGCTAGGGGCTTAAGTGCCAAAAATTAAGGTTCGCTCTTTTGCTAAATTATGTTTTAGACTTTCTAGCTTTTCCACCCTTCAATTGAAAAATACGGACCAAACTAATTCTTAGGGTACGTTTCAGATAATGCAAAAATTATGCAACGTGCTGGAATCATACTAAAGGAAAAATATGATATCATTCCATATGGTTCCTTTTCTCATGGTCTCAATTTGTTATCCAATGATTTTCTTAAAATCGAGACTATATCGACTCTAATCGATAAAGTTACAGATATTGCAAAAGATATCAAGAAAAAGTTCTATATGAACTTTTACGAACAAAACAAAAATGTAGAGCCAAATGCAGGTGCTTCCAATTGCCTGTAAAAACTCGCTGGCCTTCAATTTTGACCAATTTAAAAAGTGTATACAGCACTAGACTCAGTTTACAAGGAGTTGCAGTTGGCCAAGAAGCAACACAAATGATTGATAAATATGTTAAGCAGTAGATATTAGGTGACACTAGAAAAGGGTGATAGGTCAATTTTTATTTCCGATACTATTGAAATTTTTGAGGAAGTAGACAAGTAAGAAGATGTTATTGAGTGTGAGGACAACGATGAAGATATGCCTCTTGCTCAACTTGTTTGTCAAAAATGAGATTTATTGAACAAGTTTTACCTTTATTTTAATTTTTTTTGAAGAATAACTTTATTTGTGCATGCGTAAGCATTCTGTGTTTTGCTACGTTTTTTATATATAAATTCGTTTTTTTTTCTTATTTTCTTAGTGTTTTATATAATTAATAATATTTCCAATATTTCCATATATTTCCAATGTTTCAGGAAATAGTTCCGAAAATTTATTTCTGGGAATTTTACAACACTTGCCATGACTCCATTAAACCTCAAGTAACACATCTCGTCACGTATGTAGGTTGTAGTAAGCTGTAGTTGAAAAATTATGATGTAATAGTGACGTCACGAAACTTCCCCTCACTTACCACAATTAAATTAATCATCGTGAAAACATAGTAGTATCCTGTAGTATGCCGTGGTTAATGGTAGTTAGCTCGCGAAAAAACGCTTATTATCAAAATGATAAATTACACAGTGTATAAAAATTCTACATAAAAGAGTTGTTGTTGATCATGTTATGGAAATGCTAGTGTAGATTTAATAAACAAGCTTCAAAGACTGCAAAATACGTCAATAAAAACAGTTTTTTCCATAAACTAATGTACTGCTAGTGAAGCTTTATACAGGAAATATCCATTCTTAAATATATTCGAGCAGGCTAAACTTGTCTTTAAAATTAAGAAGCGTGGAATTAAAAAGAAAATAAGGAGGATTATAACATAAAAACTAGACATCTATGTACGAATTAGTCACAAGTCTCGCGCGAGCGTTGAAACTTACAATTGGTTCCCAGACTTTATTTGAAAGGAAAGAAAAGCCTGTGTGTCATAAACTAGCATCACAAATACACTACATATATATTACCTAAAATAAGATATACACTTCCATCTAAGCTTAAAAATGGCATCTATAAAAACATTACAAATTAAATTAACTACTGGGTAGTGGATAAGGACCAAAATGAAGTCAAAATAACTAAGAAACTACTTAGTTATTTTGACTTCATTTTGGCGTAAGATTAACATACACTGTGTTAAAAAAGTCCCGGATCCCCTCGATATTTCTAAAAGGCCGCCTCTGATCAAAAAATATTTCAGCTGAAAGTTGTAGATCTTTGTTATATCCACGATACACCTAAACACGCTAGTATGTCAGCCTTTCGAAAAATTACAGCCTGACATCACGTGTGTTGCAGATTTTCCCTGCATTTTACATATAAATTCCACACGTGACGTAGTATACGAACAGTCATTTTTCGGAAAGCTGACATACCGTGTTTAGGTGTATCGTGGTTAGATCTACCTTAAAAAAAATATGCTAAGTATACGGGGTGCTTCACAGACGCGGAATAAAACAATGTTGTTTTTTTTAAATGAAATAGTATTGTTTTCAATTTACTTAATTTAATCTACGCAAAATTTTAGTCCCAGTTCCTGTCCTATACTTAAATCGAACAGTTCAAGATATATTACGTCGTTTTTATTAAGATTTTTAAATTTTGCTGTCAGATTACGTATTATTTTATCTCTGCATTATTAGTTTAAGACAGTACCAACATTTTCACTACAGTTATTTTTAACATTGTCAAATGATTTAATTTATTATTTGCATTTAATACTTATTTTAAATTATGTCCCTTACTGAAAGAGAACATATTACCCTTTTGATGATCAGAGGATTCGGAGTTCGCCAACGATCATTTAATGAAACAAAACATCTTTTTAATGACACGTTTCCGGATCGCCCTCCTGTTTCAAAATCTACCTTGGTAAGGACCATTCAGAGGCTTGCACAATTTACAATCAACATGGTTTCAGCAAGATGGAGTTTCTGTACATTTCGGTATAAACGTAAGGAGATTTCTAAATGCTACTTTTCCTCATGAGAGGATCGGCAGAGGAGGTGAAATAGAATGGCCAGCGAAGTCCCCTGACCTTACGACGATGGACTATTTCCTCTAGGGTCATTTGAAAAATAAAGTGTTTACAACAAAACCGGAAAATATTGATACACTTAAAGACAGGATCAGGACAGAATGTGAATTGATAACTCCAGCTATGCTTCAAAATGTTATTAAGGAATTTTATTACAACTTGGGGCATTGTCAAGCTGTTCAGGGACGCCATTTCCAGCACTTAATTAAATAAGTTTTTTTCGTAACTGTATTTGTTATGTTAATAAAAGTGACGTCATATCTTTTGAACTGTTGGATCTAAGTATAGGACATGAAACATGAGCTGGGCTAAAATTTTGCGTAGATTCAGAAAGTAAATTGAAAACAATACTATTTCATTTAAAAAACACAACTTGGGTTTATTCCGCGTTTGTAAAGCACCCATATTTTTTTTAAGGTAGATCTAACAAATAACTACAACTTTCATTTGAAATATTTTTTGATCAAAGGCGGCTGTTTAGAAATATGGAGGGGGTCCGCAACATTCGAATGTTTCCTGAAATATTATATAAAGAAATACGAAGTAGTAAACCTACAAATCCCGAGGAGTACCCCACGAATGAGGGATCGTATGTCCGCGAGAACGAGGCAGAAGCGCTCCGAAGGTGACCATGGCGGTATTC
>JAEQML010078189.1:0-12551 GCA_016904865.1 Pissodes strobi | reverse complement strand
ACTTCAAGTGAACATCCAAAGAATAATTGCATCCATTGACGGCAGGTAGCTCAGTCAAATTAAGCAAATCTGTGGAAAAAATTCCTAGAGAGTTGGAATTTTTTTTAAACGCTTTCTCTACACTAAGGTAGACAGATCCCAAAAGTCCCCGAGGGTGGGGGTGAGCTCGAGGAGGGGGTGGAGGTTAAAGGTACCATTTTTAAGTTTTTCGCTTAAATCTCGAAAACGATCACTCCTATCGATTTTTATAATTTATAACAATTAAAGCTAACAAAATTTTGTACAAAAATAGTCCTATGCACTTTTGTCGTAGGACTATTGTAAGCGAGTTATAGGGCGGACAAAATAAGCATCATTTAAAAAAATCTGCTTTATTTGCATTTATAACCGTAGGACAATGAATTTATTGGTCCAACACTTCATTAGAGGAGATGGGGGATCACGGGGGTCCATAAAGTCTTCCTAGTCGTCCCCAAATGCTGCATTCGCGTCTTCAAACTAAACAATGAAATTTAAATTACAGTCTTGTTCAGTAGAATAATAGTAGATAAATGTGTTGTAAATTTAAAATTTAAATAGACCGCGAAAAGAATGTACTAGAAGCGGATGTATTTTAGGTGATAAGTTGGAGAGAGAGACATTATGGTAGAAGATGTTAGACCACCGGTAGTATAGTCGAACTTTTGTGTAGTCCTTAATATTAAACATAAAAATCGGTAGTAGTTGTAGAATTTAAGTGAGCTCCCTCAATATAGTTTAATAGTCTATGTGCCAATTTTGTAAACGTACATCAATATAATAGTTAATGCATTTTCAATGTTTCATTAACTTAGAATGAATGTGGTGCCAACCCAGCTCGGTAGGCAGTTGGTAGCTAAAGTGTAAAGAATATTAATTATAAGTGATAACAAGTCCCAGGTATAAAAAACTAAAAGATGATTGAATATAGATTATTTAAATAAAATTTACAATACATTAATTATTGGTTCCTTATTTTTTTCATTGCCCAAAAAGTGTTGTTGCTGAGTCATCACTGGCATCTCTTCGGTGAAATCAATATCGACTGATGTGGTGGTGGTGGTGGTACGACGTTTCTGTTCTGCACGTTTTGTGCTGTTGGCAGTGTCCAAGTAGCCATTAAAAACGACTGTGCAGCATTCACCATAGTGCTTTTTTATGTAAGTGATATATCGATTGAATATCACTGCAAATGTTGATCCTGTATCCCACCTGACTCGATGTAACAGGAATCCACCGTCAATCACATTAGTGTGAACCTTGAGGTCCGGAGTAACGGGGTGAACAGGAAAAATATCATATAAAGCAGACTTCTTTGTCTTCCGCATTCCCTTTTCATCAAAGAGCGATAATGGAAAAGGCGCCAGTTCGTAACAGAGAAGATCTTGTAAATCCTCGTCGTTCTTCTTAGAAATAGCTATTCGTTGGAATATAAGAAGGGGATCAACCACCTCCATAACGTTGTCAATTTTTATAGTACTGCTCATGTAGGCCGGTGATAATACTTTGTCTTTTCGAGCCTATTTTATCTCGCCAAGCTTTTGTCCTACCATCTTTCTCATCGTAATCTGGCCTTCTCGTAGTGCTTTGTGGCAATTTACATCGCGGTTCGCAACGACACCTGTTGTGAGGGAAAATAATGCATATGATTCTGGAAAGGGAGGGTGCTGACAAAACCAATTGAGGAGCTTCCTTCTGTCCCCATCATCTCTTTTCTGCCGAGACACTCGATAATCGACATGTTGCTCCTCTGTAGAGAAGTGCAGGCCAGCGAAGTCTTCCAATGCAGAGCAAATTGTTGTTGACGTAGGTGCTCCGCCAATCCACCTCGCCAGTACAGAATCAGTTATCCCTCGCACACTCCATGGGTCTTCATGCTACGCATTAAAGTGAGTTCTATTGTCATATCAGACCAGTTTCCAGACCCGGGCGAATCTGATCTGCTCACAGCGAAATATTTGGTGAAATCGTCAAAGACCTATGGATGGGTATTGGGAAGAGAACGCATATCCTGCAGACATAAATGCGCGTACTTCGCATACTGCAAGTGGCCACTTGCATGGAAGAAGGGCAACATTTGCTGCACTGAGCATAGATGCAATTCCCAGTTTCCTGAACGTTCGGCTTCAATGAACTGCTTCATCAGGGATACCATATGAAAGTATTGCACCCACAAGGCAGCAGTGGGCCCACGGGCTTCAAAGGATGACAGTACATCCTTCATTTTTGTTTGAAGGAGGCTATTCTGCTTTATTATATCATGGACGAGCGTGTTATCGCTGAGCTTCAACAACAGCTCTGTAAGTTCTGCCTTCTCTTCATCTGAGACCTCCAAACTGTTCAAAATAATTTCAGCTAAGACACACTGTACAAGCAGATGTCCTCGTACTGCTCTGCTAAAGGCATGTCCAGTAAACATTTTATCTACTGAATGTGCTGCAAATACAGTACACAACACCTCTTTGAGACCACTTCCAGCCATTATAAACCCAATGCACCCCAAGAAAGACATTAAAAGGTGAAACCCACCCAATCTTACGACAACAGATTTTATATGAGGATCATCTTGGCTAGATGCTACAATTTCACGGGCCTTGATATATAGGGGTTGGTCAAATGTAGCATAACACGTATTAATTTCGTGTCGGAGGCAGTGTTCTGCAGCATATTTAAGGGCTGTGTAAATTGTGTCCTTATCACTCGGGGATGCATTTATAAATGGCAGTGGCACTACAGCACTCCTATCCGGAGACCCCGCATATAACCTTTCCACTCGGGTATTTTCTCCAGTCTGAACCATTTACCAGCAAACCTTAACACATCTGACAGTTTGGGGAAAGGAAAATCCGGAACAGGATTACAATCACTCAAATCTTTAACCAAAACAGCCTTAAGCACTATTTTACCGATGTTTCCATAAGTCTCCAACGGTATGACTCCCAGCGTTCCTATGGATGACGCTGGAGGGGCTTTTGTCAGTCTTTCTAGTCTCAAGGGAGGAGGAAGCTTACTTGCAGGGGTGAGGCAATTAATACCACCCATGATGTGGAATGTTTTCAGACCATCCAACGTAGCTACGTTGTAGTCTGCGTTATCAAAGACGTATTGGGTGAATACCCCATGTGGTATAGGTTGTTGGGGACTGTGAATAGCGGACATCTCTAAAATTTGAGCATTATTGTAAGAGGCACTGAAGCCAAAATTCGCCAGCAAGTTGACCAGGTTTTTGGCTCCATACTTCCGATGTATAAAAAAGGCTATGCCATGCATGATAGGCGAAATGAAGGATCGCGGACGTACAGCAGTTATGACAGCATGGGAGAGAGACACGGCTTTTTTTCGTTTTTTTCTTTGTTTTGGTATCTTGAAGTTAGAAGTGTTTCAAAGAAAGTCAAGATAGTTGGAGGGATCATTTCCTCAACTTCACCAAGAAGAAAATTATGTCACCAGCCTCTTTAAAGCACAGAACGGTCTTGTGGGAATGTAGCTGACTGATTATTAAACGTTCCTTATACTTTTCCTGCAGCTTTTCTTTTACTGTTTTAACTGTTGGCTTTTCTCCCGTAATTGCGCTCATAACCTCATCCATCGAATACTGACAGTCAATTGCCTGATCGAGAAAAGTGTAGATATCTTCCATAGCAGCTATCACGTAGTCCTCTGAGGGACGTCCTTTTTTTACACCAGTACCACTCATTTTTGAGAAAAATTTGATACAGCACAGGTCATGGTAAATAGCTTCAGCGGCAACCAAATCGCAGACGGTCCCAACTCGTATTGATACTTCTTGTCCCCAGTCGTCGTCTCTTTCACATGCAGCTTTTAAAATGTTATTCTTCATCTCCAAACTGCACACTTGAAATACTGCCTCCCGCTTTACCAATGTTTTTTTTTCTGTTTTCGATAAAACTCATCATTAATTATACCACAGGAAAACAAACACTTAGTCTTGAAGTCAAATGTAGGATCCTTGGATCGTCGACAGCTCCCTGCTGAGCTGTGGAACTCGACTTCTTCTGCGTTTTTTAAATCGGAAGCAACAGATTGTGGCCTGGTGTAACGCTTTCGACAGGAGTTGTGAACAGTTCCACGTGTTTTGTTCTCAAAAACCGAGCTCTTGCCATCATTTCTTGCAATGTTGGCTTTAAACAGTCCTTCCATACCTTTCTCACGCACAACACTCCTATCACTCTCAACAGGACATCACATACTAAGCACCTCTCAGCCATTATGTAGCGGGGTGGAACTAAAGTCACGATGTCGGCACACACACACACGACGCGATTGGCAACTAAATACGAAACTAAACAAAAAAGCAACAAAACGGCCTCACGTGAACGTTACGATGTTCTTCCAGATACTGTCCGAACCGAAAACATAGAGCTTAGCGACAGCGCGGATAAGTTAAAGTGCAAGGAGTGCTGCGTTGCCAAATTGTCGCATATTCCTGTATCCGTGGGGGAAAAATGGGGATTTTTTAAATCCAAACTTCAAAAGCCCGTAGCTTGCTTACGGTTAGTCCTACGACAAAAGTGCATAGGACCATTTTTGTAGACAATTTTGTTAGCTTTAATTGTTATAAATTATGAAAATCGATAGGAGTGATCGTTTTCGAGATTTAAGCGAAAAACTGAAAAATGGTACCTTTAACCCCCACCCCCTCCTCGAGCTCACCCCCCACCCTCGGGGACTTTTGATATATGTCTACCCAAGTGAAAAGAAAGCGTTTAAAAAAAAATTCAACTCTCTAGGAATTTTTTCCACCGATTGCCCTAATTTTGCATTATTTGACTGGGGTAAGGTCTATTTTAAAAGCAACAAAACGTGTTTTAAAATTTGTTCGAAAATGCATAGAACAAAAGGGCGATGTGTTCGCCCATTTAATGTAATTAGATATTGTTCAATCAGCAATTTAATTGTTTTTACTTGTTTCATAGCCAACTTAATAGAAAATTAAATGTCCTTATAACTTTGTTATTTTTAAGTTTAGGCCGATAGTGCAAAAGATCTTTTTTATTTAGAATATTATTTTTGTAAAAATATACAGGGCATTCCATTTAAAAATGTTGTTTTTTTCATATTTTGGAAAACGCAAAGTTCAATTGTTTTTCTGTTTTCACAATCTTAATCAGCGGGAAAAATGCTACTAGGTCCACTGGGCGTCCAGTCAAAGTCCATGATTAGTCCATTGGTTCATGGACCTAAAACAAACGTCCTTTGTAGGTATGACCATAAAAGAACGAAAATATTTTGTTACGCAAAGGGACATCCAAAAAAATATACGAAGGACGGCCAATAGAGGACAAAAAATATACTTTGTCACCACATCGGACGTCCTTTGTACTTACATTTCAGGACAAATATTTGTTTGTCCAAAGGAAATCCTTTAAATGTCCCTTAGGGGATGAATATATTTTGTTACGTCAAAGGACGTCCTTTGTACGGTCGTCAAAAGACATTTTTCTTCTATTACGAGAAAGGTCGTTCCTTGTACGTCTCTTCAGGACTAAAAAGTTTTGCTACACCAAAGGATGTTCTATGTACATCCACAGACGGTAAATGTTATGGTTCCACTAAAGGACGTCGCTCTGTACGTCCATCAGAGGTCGAATATCTTTTGTTACTTTAAAGGACATCCTTTGTACGTCCGTCAAAGGATTTTCCTTTTATTAAGAGAAAGGTCGTTCCTTGTACGTTTCTTAATGGACTAACATGTTTTGTTACACCAAAAGACGTTCTATGTACGTCCATCAGAGGGTGAATGTTACGGTTACACTAAAGGACGTCCCTCTGTACGTCCACTAGAGGTCGAATATCTTTTGTTACTTTAAAGGACATCCTTTGTAACCTTTTGCATCAAATAGAACGAAAACAATAATTTTCCCTAGTCATTTTTATATTTAAATCTCCGCTAAGATTACATCATTCCTGGGTCAACTCTATCTCTCACACTTTATAGGTTTTATCTTCTATACTTTGTCACATCCTGCCTGCTGGCACATGATGACGCTAGGCTATCAATTTCAAATTAAGTCGAAGCAGAGCTGTGGGGTCCGGTTGTACTCGTGCCAGCTCTTTGTTCTTATACTTGCAGGTATGATCCCATAAGACTCCAAGACTTTTATTAATTTAGGCATTACATTATTCCAAGGATGTGACGTCAGAAGAGGATTAATATTATGACTTTGAAAATATTGCAATGTTCATCAAAGGTGATGAAGATTCAGGTTACTTGTAATTGTAGATGTTCCCTGGTAGTTCGTTTTACGTCCATTTTTGTGACATTGGGACGTCCATAGTACATCCACTGGGATGTCTACAGTACGTACGATGTACTGTAAAATGACGTTCATAGTAGTAAGAAAGAAAAATCATGGACGTTCCCTGTTAGTCTATATGACGTCCATGACGGATGTCCCCCGTTGGTCCAATTTTGAACGTCCACTGTTCGTCCATTGGATGTCGGGCGTCTATAAAACGGATAACCATCGGACGTTCCTTTTGTTTGCTGCGAAGGTCCACTGAACGTCCATTGGACATCCATGTGCTATTAGGGATGGACGAAAACACTTGTTTGAAGCTTCTGTCGATGATTACGACATTAATTAAAAGACAAGATACTGTTATGCGAAAAGCCGTATCACAGCTCACTATGTAAGCTGTGACGATATCACCCGGCTGATTGTTCTGAAACAGATTATTACACTAGAATATGTTCAGTTGAATGTTGAGAATCTGAATTGTACTGCATTGAATGCGTGCAAGAATTAAAATACTCACATTGCTAGTTTTCTAGCACCGAAGTGAAAGAAGAGGGGTTGATACTCAAGACTAAACGAATGAACTGCAGTTCATTCTTTTATGCTGTGAGTGATGTGTTGAAGAACTGAGAACTGCAGGTGCACGACTGAACTGTTGTGGATGACGTGTTGGAGAACAGGGACTTGCACGATAAAATGTTCATGGAGCCTCATGTTTCCTATTTCCGCTTGAAATAGTGTGTCTGTGTCATTTATTATTTTTTCAGCAATCAGTCTTTGCTGTTTCGGAAGATCCCGCAGTTTCATTGCAACATTTTTTCCAAAATGTCAAATCGGTTTTCCTTTAACAAAGAACGTTTGAAATGCTGCATTAGATATATCTGTCGAAACTGATGAAAAAGTACTACTTTTTCTTTTCGGTGGTCTAGGGCGACTTGATGTCTGTGCGGAAGTATAGGCTGTTCCCGAACAATAATCATAGCTACCCTGTTACGGCAAAAAATCGCTATTCATTGAATCCTGCTCATTTTCCTGAAACAATCATTTTTAAATTTACTTTTATTAGATTAACTTGTAAGCTTGTACGTAACTAAATATGTACGTATATAAAAATCTAGAAAGTCGATTTTAACTGACTTTTGTCCGAATTTGATAGTTCCAGTGACAATACATCATTATGGTATCACTGAGCTGATCCAAGGACGTATTTAGGAGGGGAGGGACTAAATTTTGTTTGACTTATGAGTAAAAAGTAAAAAATAATTCATAGTTTAAAAAACTAAGAAACACGCTTTTAAGGCACTAAAAAAGTATAAAATAATGTAATTTCTGATATTCTAAATGTTCAATAAGAATGGACTAGATATGCCAAAAATCGTGAGGAGTTTATTGGTTACCTTTTTTGAGAAGCATGTACTTTAATTAATTTCAACACAGCGCCCTTCACTTTTGGCATTCTTATTAAACATTTAGAATATTAGAAATTGCATTATATTTTATACTTTTCAGTGCGTTAAAAGCGCGTTTCTTAGTTTTTAAATCTATATATTTTTTACTGTTCAGTTTCCACAAGCAGAATAGAAAATTATTAAAAAACATTTTGAAGAAAAATGGAATTTTTCAAATTTCCTTTGCGCTATAGACGTGAAACGCATAGACATATCACCACCGAAGCATCTAACCACCGGACCACTTATTAGATATTCTAAAATAGTAAACAAACGCTCTAAGTCCCGTCCAATTGTTTCAACCACTAGCAAACGGATGCATCTCAAGAACTAGCCGTTAATGTATTGCTTGAAATAAAAGAAACACATAAACGTGCTTAGAAATAAAGTATTCATTAATGAAATAAATAAAACTGTACTATTTTTTTAGATGATGATGAATAAGCTGCATTGTACATTATTGGATTAATCATCAATTATTTTTATTATAATTATTGCAATATATATTATTTTTTAATGTTTATGTTAATAGGTTTTCATAAATAAAATAGTATTTTTATTTTATGCAAATTCACTGACACGAATAAAGGTAGAACATACCATACAGTAGACCCTCCAAGTTCGGCACGGACGACGCGACGTGGAAGAGACGAAGATAATTTTATTTGAATTTTGGACCGACCCGAAGAAAAATTCGTCTCACCGTGTCTAACTCTCTCCTTTTCGAGAAGAACTATCGAGAAGCGACAACATAAATCCCGCCCAAAAATTTGTAGTGGGGGGTAAACCGGCCAACTGTCATCTCCACGTGCTTGCCGGTTTAGTTTAGTCCGACATTTGTTTAGTTCAGTCGTTGACTAAAAATTTTTGCATGACCGCCCGTTTAGTTTGATTTGTGTGTGATTTATTATTGTTAAATATTTTTGTGAATGTGTTTACCTTCAAAGACATTATGCCTGGTAATACTTGTGCATTTCGTGGGTGTCATTCCAAGGAATGGAAAGGAATAAGCATGTTTTATTTTCCAAAGGATCCGGAAAAGTCAGTAATTTTTTACATTTATTATAAAATATTATGTTTTTATCATACACTATGCTTATGGTATGGTATAAAATATATAAAATAATATAATTTATATTATTAGGTTCATCGACCATTAGGGTGTTGTTTGGGGCATTTCCCTAGTATGGTCCAAATTGGGTATACATATATGGGTATCTTGGAAACTATTAGAGATAGAAAAACGGTTAAATGCGGAAGGTTTAGAGTATTCAATTGACAAATTAATGCCGTTTCTAGAACGATTATATCTTATATCGGCCGGTTATGGCATCAATAAACATTTATTATCGGTCGGCAGTTTCTAAGAGACATATTTGTCTGTTTATCATTTGCTGCCCTATTTTTTGGGGAATTTCCACCTATTATAGATTAGAAATGGTAATGCAATAAAATATTGATTATTTGAGCCAATACATAATAAAGTATAATAAATTATATTGATTTTTTTTAACTCTGTGTAACAAAAAATCATTGTAACGAAAAATCCCACTCAGGTTGGATAATTTTTTTTTAAAACTCACCAAAAACACTCCCAAACATTTATTTATAATTTAAGTGTCGATAGTTTATTAAGACTTACATGTCAAAGCGCTTGATAGTAGTCGAACATTTGGTAGGCTGTATTTTTCCCCCAAATATTTTGTTAAATATATATATATGAACTAGAAAAAAATATTTAATTCTAATTTTGAGAATATAATCCTCGATTTCTCATAAATTGTATAGGGTAATGAGCAGAGTACTTTGAACTTCCATCTCCTCAATTTCCAAAACACTATGTTCTAAAATTGTTTATCAGACTCAAAATATTCTACACCATAAAATATACTAAAAGGAACCTCAAAATAAAGCAAAAAGATAAGAAAAATATTAGAAAGTTAAAATTGTATCGCACTTATAATTCATTAGCTGCGTTCATTTAAGGTTGTGTCACCTTTAAATTATAAATTTAATTTTTTAATATAATATGTATGTGTATAAGTATTATTACAAAAGGTGTTTTATCATTTTTACCAAAAAGACATTAACTTTTTCAAATATTAATTTCAAAACAATTAATTCATTAGGTTCACATAGTTTAACATAATATACAGTAAGTTAAAAAGTATCTGTAAAAGTCACTATGTGTATTTCCAACTTTATACCATATTATGCAAACTCAAAATATTCTACACCATAAAATATACTAATAGGGACCTCAAAATAAAGTAAAAAAATAAGAAAAATATTAGAAAGTTAAAATTTTATCGCACTTATAATTTATTAGCTGCGTTGATTTAAGGTTGTGTCATCTTTAAATGTTGTTTTTTATGAAAAAATTTAATTTTTAATATAATATGTATGTGTATAAATATGATTACAAAAGGTGTTTTATCATTTTTACCAAAAAAACAATCACTTTTTCAAATACTAATTTTAAAACAATTAATTCATTAGGTTCACATAATTTAACATAATATACAGTAAGTTAAAAAGTATCTGTACAAGTCACTCTGTGTATTTCCCGAGGGGGTAGTCACTAGGGTAAAATTTGTGACAAAATTGCGAAAAGTAAGGGATTGCGAGGGATTTCGAAAGGTTGCGAGGGATTTCGAAAGATTGCGACGGATTGCGACAGATTGTGAGTTTGTGTATAAGATTGCGAGAGAATTCCAAGGATTGCGAAGAACTCCCAAGGATTGCGAAAGACTCCCAAAGGATTGCGAAAGACCTACAAGGATTGCGAGGGATTTCTAAAGATTGCGAAAGCGTTTTCATGTTCTCTTTCAGTGTCTTGCAAATTGCAAAACGTATACTTAGTTTTAGGCTTGGGTTTAGGGAACTATAGGTAGGTTTGCTATGGAAACTAGAAATATTCTTCAATATGAAAATATAGAAATTAGAATTGTTAAAACATGGACTTTGATTAAACAAAAATCATCAATAGAGATAAAATACTTTACATTATCAACCACGTTCAAATTCCGAGCCCCAATTAAAAGCTATCCTAAAAATTAAAAAAGAAATACAAAAGTTCTAGGGTAGTTTATCTATTATATTTTGTTAATTATTATGAATCAAACCAATGAGCACAGAGACATGGTTCTGGCAATGGATTCATGTTTATGACAACTTTATGAACAGGATAATTTTAGGTGACATCAAAATGAAATAGCTTATTTGTGGCCTTTTGGAAATCTCTTGAATGTTTTGGTTCAAAAATTATACAGGTATACCGGGTGACCTCGAGATTATACTGACCACTGATCAGGCGTTTTTAAGGTCATTAGAAATATATATTTTGAGATTTAGGGAGCTTACAGGAACGGCTATAAGGAAAAAAAGTAGGCGTGAAAACAGTAATTAATCACTTCTGATCATACCCGACGTAATGGAAACTGTGTTAGGTATTTTAAATTGAACAACCTGTATATTTTTGCTATTTTCGATTTTACCTATTCATCAAAATCTAAGTCATGTAACTCTCCCTATACCTATCTATGATAGTTTCGGATACAGGACGTGCTACTAAAATTATTTAAGTGGATGCTGGTTAAGTGTCAAATTGAAACATTTCCGGATTACCTACAGGTAAACTGAAAGTGAAAGTTTTAGTAGTTTAATAGTATATTAACTATTAAACTACTAAAACTTTCACTTTCAAAAATATGTCCGGTGTTTCATTTAAAATAACAAAGTTTCTATTATTTCTGGTTGGATCGAAAATGACCTATTAATTATTGCTTTTACTCCTATTCTTTTCTTGATTGACATTCCGGTAAGCTCCCCATATTTCGTATAGATATCTTTTTGTATAATTAAATAAAACGCTTGGTTAGTAATCTCGCAGTCACCCGGTATACAGGGTGCAGGGTGTCCTATTTCACTGCTTTTTGAGGCTCAGTTGTTTGTTTCAAATTTATTATAAGATAAACAGAAAAAAACATAGCTTATTTGGATTACTCTTTTGGCCAAATAGATGTCGAGGGACGACTTTAAGGAATTTAATTTTGTTGGAGCTCTTATCAATCCATCCTCTACAACTCTACCAATGTACCATGTCTGTAAATAACATACTGCATAAAAATTTTCCAAACTTATATCAATAGAGCCTTTGTTGATATTTTATCTTCCTTTTACTTCTTATTTTTGTTTTTCAAGGAACCTTCCCATTCGCTTGAAAGTCTTCCTAACTTGTTAGAAAAGAGCCAATAAACGAGTGGATTTCATTACTAGCATTTCTTTGTTGACTTTAACACCTAGAAAAGAACGATCTTCCTTTTGTTCCTTTTTGTTCCTTAATATTTAACTCAGTAATACCTTATAAATCCTCAAATGCATTATTTTCATTGTCAATATCTTGTCTGTCTTCCTCGTTTACCGTTTGCCCCTCTATTTTTTTTTTTTTTTTTTTTTATGGCAGTGGCACACACACTAAAGGTAGATCCTATGGCGCTCGACGAGCGGTGTGTGTGCGAAGATGTTGATTGACACGGTTCTTGAATATTTGTAGGTTGTAATTAGTGAGAAACAGATGTCCTGGAAGTGAGTTCCACAGTGATGCAGTGCGCCACACAAAGGAGTTCTGGTAAAGCGATGTTCTAGGTGTTTCTAGTTGTACGACGAACTGGTGCGCTCCTGCCGTCTGTCGGGACTGCCTGACAGGAGTTGCCAGGGGCGGGATTATGCGGGCCAAATCCTGGGAACATCTGCCGTGAAAGTACCTGTAAAACAGAGACATCTCGGCCACATGTCTGCGATGTTCCAGACTATCCAGATTCCG
>JAEQML010078188.1:0-12552 GCA_016904865.1 Pissodes strobi | reverse complement strand
ATTTTGAAACAATATTTTATTAAAACAAAGTTTTATCACATAGATAATTTACAAAAACATGTGTTAAAATACATTACACATTCACATCTTAGATATAGTCAGTGCTATCGTCTCTAAGTAAATTTTCAGCAATGTGTATAAACAGTTTTAAATTTTCATCTGGGTCTGATTTATAAAATTCTATGTCGCTATGACCCCAAGGCAGAGTTTTAGTTGTTGTTGGAATCACATAACGCTTATCATCTGCGTGAGAAAGTGCAACTTTATTTACAATTTCAGTATAAACGTCATGCAATTCGCTCTTGAAAGTTTTCATTTTTCGAAATATTAATCCCCTGCGCTCTACAACTTTTCTATAATCCTCAATGTTAAGTTGCTTATCGATTACAGCCTTTTTTACACCCTTCGCTTTTTTAATTTCATTGCTTATTGAACTGACGTAATAGGCTTTAGCACCGGTGCCATAGAAACACTTTATGGGGTCACCCTGAAACTCGTCTTTCATTCTACCTACTACTGATTCACTTTTCCTAATATTATAAATGTTGTCAATGCTATAATTTGATGTATCGAATTTATCGGGGTGTTCAACAATAAACTGGTAAAAGTTTTCCGTATATACTTTCAATATTAGAGAATCTGTATCAGTGTACAATAAGGAAGCATTTTCACCGAATTTGGCTTTAATAAAGTTATAAAAGAAATCATAAATGACGGTTTTTGATATGTCCAATATTGAAAACCCAATATATAACGGCTTATCATAAAGTATTTTTAGTCTACCCATGTGAATCGCCAATTTCTTTCTAATATTCTCCCAATGGGTCACCAATTTTATGTCTTTACGATTTTCAACATTCTCCATGGTCTTCCCAAAAACCGAATTATTATACGTCTTAAAAAGGCCTTTATTAAATTTTGTTTTTGACTTATTTCTTAGTTCGGTATTAAAGTCGATGTATTTTTTCAACCACGGTGATTGTTCAAATATCAATACTCTATGAGTTTGTGTCACTATCAAACCATTTCGAATAGCTTGTTTCAACGTTCGATAATGAACTATATATTTTCTTTTTTCATTTAAATTAGGAATTAATTTTTTAGTTTAGATTCTCCGGTTGGCGGTAAAAACTTTCAACTAAAAATGGAAGATCTGAATGTTTATCATGTAGGTCTTGAGGATAATGTATGTCAACTTCTAGAACATAACCGTGTTTATTATCATCTGCGATATCCAATATATTGAGATCTAATTTTTCTTGCTCAGACAACCATCTAAACCCACGAAATGGTAATGATTGTGACATACTATGGCCATACAAATTCGTGGCATCCAAATACATTATAAAAGATGACGGTTCTGATGGATCATAATTTGGAATAAATTTATTATTGGCGATATGCTTCCTCTCAGTACACTGACTTATTCCACCGCGAATGCCATTTTTAAAAAAGTGAATCATATCAATATCTGTCAACAATTCTAGCTCCACGTTGGTCATGCGCAACATACAATCAAACGACAAACTTGGTAAAGTGTAGTATTGAATAGGATCTAATTTATATGTTGCCAATGATTGATCACGAAAATTTTCAAATGCATCGCATAAAAGGAGGATGTCAGATTTTAAATACAAATCTGAATATTCACCAAGATTCTTACAATTAAATACGCGCCAAACTCGTGTAGCTCTCTCATAATCTGCGTCAGAAATGTGTTCCCCATTTAGTTCATCATAAAATTCATTTTTTGTTGGAAGAATTGGATTAGCCATCTTTTTTAAATCGGTGATGAAACTGTATGGAAATACACCCTTTTGACGCATCAGATCAAATTTTTCATTATCGGAGAAATGTTTTTTGTTTCTCTAAAATGATCATTGGATAAACCACTTCCTAAATTTGCCAAAGACGATGATAAAAATTTAAAACTGTCTATAAATCGTAACTTTAAATACTTCTTTTTCAAAGCCCCATTTTTGTCAACATAATCATGCATATAGATGCTCTTTGTGAATGCAACATACTTTTCTTTGAGCTATAACATCAATTTTGTCCCCATACCTGCATAACTCTTTTATAAACATATGACAATCATACCCGCTCAAATTATGAAATACTATTGGAACAAAATTGGGCAACTTGTAATTAACGTTACATATTCCATGGGCTGCACCCCTAAATTTCCCGGTAAGGTGACAATGGTCGCGAACTTTTTTCTCATCACCGTCTTCAAACGGTTGTTCACAAATGTTACAAACTTTACTATTTCTAAATTGAATCTTCTCCTCATTATTCAAGGGAATCATTGGTTTAAAATCCTTTAAATAGGTGTTATATAACCCCCTTAAATCAATTTCTAGGCGAGACACAAACTCTTTTGCAGCGTCATTACCTCGATATAGCTCAAACTTGGAAAGAGAATCGTCAAAAGAGCATTTAATTAAATATGCGAAGGAGTGAGGTTCATGTTTGACACTTTTTAATGTATAAGATTTTCTTGGATCTGGTTCTGTATTAGCAACCGGTTTCAGAATTGATTCAAAATCTGCATAAACAACAAATGGCACCCTCAATTGTTTTTCAAAATGTTCAAATTTTAAAATATTTTCCGGAACGTGTTTACCAAATTTGTCAAGTTTATGGTTCACTGTTGGTATTGTTGTATATACATGATTACAATCGTGACTCTGATGCATAGCCAAAGATCTTGCTGTGTGAAAATACAATAAACATCCATCACAAAAATAAATTTTGTGTTCCTGAGAATTTATCTGATTGGAAACTAGTCGAGACAAATTTTGGATCCAACAATAATGTGTCTGTACACATGCTGATTCACATCTATGATCACCATCATTATTATCGCAATCTTTGGTTACCATCAGTAAATTAATATGTATATTCAATTTCTTGGGGGCATACCGTAATGGGCCAACAACTTCCCAAATCAGTTTATTCTTTTCAAATTTGCTTTCGAGACCATAGACATTGACAGATATATTATTTGATTCTTCAAAATGTTTAATATCACATAACTTTACAGGAATACCTGCTGTGTTGAATAATGTGGAAAAATGTGGGTATGATGAGACTTGATCGGGGAATGCTCTAACAGGACACAGTGCAGATGTTACAGCCCACATAAAACAACACTGATCTTGGTTCTTCACATTGATAACGGCCATCTTTTTCTCTATGAAATATGGTAGCTTAATATATGACGAACCCCCAATAGGACTGAATTTATTCACATTAACTTCCAAATAAGTGATTTTCTGTAATGCCCAACCTGAAATTAAACGAATACATTATTATGTGATGTAATGAAAAATAATGGTTGCATGTATATGTATATGTTTCACGATGGCAAAAATTACATGTTTCCATTCGTCAACCTACCTGAATCTTTTTCCTGGAATTCTGTTGTCTGCAACATCATTTTCCCAATAAACCATTCGAACATAGACTCCAAATCTGAAGACACATCTATTATTTGGTTTGGCGTATTGAATGATTTTTCACTGTACACTTCAGATGATGGCAGTAGATATAAACCAAATACTTCCATATTGACTTTAATGATACCGTGACTTGTTAGCATGTTACCCAACAAATCCATCACATTGTTTTTAACATCATTGAAAAACAATGTGTAGTTAATATGGTCATTGTTTGGGTATACTCGGTAACTAGCTATTCTGCATTTGAATGCACTCTGAATTAGCTGGACATTGGGGGAAAATGGAATAACTGAATTATTTCTGTGTTGGAGTGTTCTTTCGTGTCGAACAATCTGATTTGTTGGAATGTTTACATTACATGATGTGCAAGTGTGCATACTCAATGTCGAGGTGCCCGAATCTACTGTTGCACGTTTGGCAGCTGGTCCCTTTCCTACGTTTTTCATTGGACATGACTCCATTTGATGGCGACGCATGTTGTAAGTACGCGTAAATGCTTTACCGCACTTTTCACACTGGTAAAACATTATGGTATGTAATAAGATGCTTAAATCAAAATATACCTTGCTTACTAGACAACAAGACAACAACTGTTCTCTGTATTATTAAACCTTTTATATCCACCACCACCACCACCACCACAATATATTTCTGAAGGTGATGTGACCTCACACTAAAAGTTCCAAGGCAAGCTCAAAGTCATTCGAGGTCAATTGTGTGATCTTCAAATATCAGCAAGGACACTCGAGGTTGATGTCGTTATAAATTATCTCAAGGGGTACAAAGTCAAGTTGCATGTCCTTAACTGACTTTCAAACATCGTGAACAATAACCCTCTGCAAACAGTCCCAAGAGCGTTCACTTGGTGTAATCCCAAGGTCATACGCGCGAACTTCAACAACACACTCGAGGACATTAAAGGTCAAATTAGCTCAGTCATTCACGGTTGAATACAACACAAAGCAGTCCCAAGGACGTTCAAAGTCGTACACGCTTGGATCAATCCTAAGACCATATGCGCGACCTTCAACAAGAAAGTCAAGGGCATTCAAGATCAAATGTCAAGGGCATTCAAGGTCAAATTAGCTCAATGTCATTCAAGGTTGAATACACCCGAGGCCATGTGGGCGGGGTCTATCCCAATGTCACCGGGGTGCGGGGGCAAAAAAGTGGAGGGGGAGAATTGAGTCCGTCTATAGCTCTCTACTCTCCTGCATCGATACAATAATAGAGATTTTGTTCAAACCGGTCCAGGACGTAGAAATAGAAAAAAATCTAAGGGGGTCAAGTCAGGTGATCTTGCAGGCCACTCTATTGGTCCTCTTCGGCCGATCCATCTATCAGGATACGTTCGATTTAAATATTCACGAACAGCAAGAGTATAACGAGGAGGTGCACAATCGTGTTGAACTGTCAACTCTCCAGCATTGTAATTGTTATTATTTTCAAGTTTCGGTCATTGCAGATACATTTCTCCATTTAGATTTCCTGGGAGAAAAAAAGGACCAATTAAACAATCGCCATATATTCCAACCCAGATGTTTAATTGTTAACCTCATGGAATAGATGTGGATTTTCGTCAGACCAATATCAACAATTGTGACGATTAACAGTCCCATTTAGAAAAAACGAACACATCGGAAATTCGGAAAAACAAATTAATGTTGAACACTAAATTCGGATTATTTATTATTCGTTCAGTCATAATCTCGCAAAATTGCAAACGTCTGTCAGTCATCTTTGTTTAATTGTTGTACAAGATGAATTTTGTAGCGGTGAAATTTATGTGTTGTCACGTTCAGATTTTGGCAGTTCGAGTCATTATTAAGTTTTGAAGCACCCTCGTAGCTATTCCGCCCAGCATTCAGCTTTCGGAGGGATTCGTTGCGCGAGTCTCGGCTTGGTACGGCCCGACCGGATGGTTGGGGGGGACACGAGTATTGCGGAAGAAAGGACTCGTGATTAGGCCTGTAAAAGTAACGATTTGGTCATAACCCGCATGTATTCGTTACTTCTAGTGTCACTACCCGTTACTAAGTATTCGTTACTCGTTACTTTGACGATAGAATTAGAATCACCGATCTCCATATTAGAATTCAAATGTAAAATGGCAAATTTTAATTTAAATACCCGTTATAACATTAATGCGTGATAATCGCCAACACATACTACTGTACTAACTCTTCGTTTTGAAGTATATGTGCAATATAAATAAACATCTTTATATAATTTATGATATATAATATTACAGAAAAAAAATTGTATTCTTCAAGAAAAGTATCAAAACAAAAATACTATTTCTTTAACATAATAGAAAAATAAAAAAGCACGGTTATTCCATATTTGATACAAAAATCACTTAAATTATGTTAGGTTAGATACTTATATTTTATTTTATAGAGCAGCTTTATTCTCTTGCCTCAACGGCAAATTCTATTAAAATAAATACAACATATTAATAACATACTTATTTATCTGTTTTCAATTGATTTATTTTTCTTTAAATACGTATTTAACAAACTTCTATAAGCTGAATAAGCGGCAATCTACTTAATAAACAGAGCAACAACAGTAAACACTAAACTGTATTAAATGCAACTGATCATGTAGGCCGCATCCGCATCGAACATGCTAAATTAACGATAACGATAGTAACGACACCTTATTTTAAATCTTATTATATCACGGCAATCGCTTAACTCTAATTTAATGTTTGTATGCTTATTGTTTTATTTTGCTAAGTTTAATAACCTCATAACAATATTTTCGGCAAGGGGTATTTCAAAAATGCGAGTAACCATATGTTTATAAAAGTAACGATTCGGTATTTCGAACCTTACCTACTATTCGTTACTCAGTAACGAATACATACGGTTCGTAACAGGCCTACTCGTGATTCTTTTTGACTAGAGAAGTGATTCCGGATTCCGTAAGTCGGCCGTAGTTTTATCTCTCGCCGAAGGCGGATTTTGGTCGATTTACGGGGAAGTATTTCCGTTTTGGTTCTGGGAACCTGCTAGTGAGATACGTATAGTGTTCGTTGTTCGAAGTTTTATTAGCTGCTTCCACTTGGTCAACCCAGCCATTGTACGTCGTGTGTTTTGTTGTTATTGATTCGAGTGCCCTTTTAGTAAGGTAAGAATTCCGTATTATTAGCCTATATTTCGCGGTTTCGTGGATCTAGTATTATCATTCACTATTGCATTATTCTTTTGATTATTAATTGCGGGTTCAAATGTTTAAATTTAAAGATTTCATTGCGTTGAATTAATTTTTTTGGTACAGTTAAATTGACATGAGAATATTACCGGCTTTTGAATGTGAAAACGAACGAGTTTTGTTGATGCGGGCTCGCTATCGGGTTTTTATGTACCACTGAACTACGCGTTTTTATGTTGTTTCCGAACGTTTAGCGTTGTCGATTTTCGGCGATATTAAGGGCACAGCTTATACCGTACCGAATCAGTTATTTAACTCTCCACGTGTTTTGAAGCAATAAAATCCAACCAATAGGAGCATTTTCCTCATATTCTCAGCGTCTGCTACGAGCCGAATTATATGAGGGCGACTTCGTTTATTTATGAATAACAGAACCGGTTTGGTGTTCAATGTAGTGTTATCTTTTTCTATTACGACAGTTTGCTGAATCGAAGAGACATAAACCTGGTTGAGTCGGAAACTGAACACACCGCACAGCGTTGAACTCTCGATTTTTTGACAAGAAGCAGCAGGTTACGTTCTTAGATTGGATTGTTTGCGTGTTATTATTTGTGCTCGATTATTTATTTATTAAGTGTGTTAACTTTTTGGACATTTAATCATTAACGTGTTTTCATTGTTAACCATGGCCGTACGTTGTTTTGTCTGCAAAGGGCACAAGAAAGCCAATCCAGCTTCAGGATATTTTAGTTTTCCGAAAGATGAAAGGTTGTAAGTAGATGTTTACATTAAGTATTGAGATTAAAGTATAGTTCATTCATATCACATTGCATGATAAATTAATATTCTACGTCGATAATTGTTTGGCTCCCTTCTGCAGGAAGTTTAACTTTTTAAACTTGAGACATAAATTGTAGTTTTGTCTAGCCTCTTAGCATCCCATAATAAAGGCAACCAATTTAGAACCGTCACACTAATATTACAAAGATGGTATGTAAATTTAATTAGAAATAAGTAGTGAACAATATCACATAACTACAACTCTTTATTCATTGCCTACAACTATATAAATGGCTTCGAGTGACGAAATATCAATTTATTAAGGCCGTTTGACGCGATCACATTTTTGATAAAATTTCTGCCCGTAGTAATCTTTCGAAAACGGCAATCTTACTTTGCGCTCGAAAAACACAGAGAACTTTTTCTACAGCCGCATTTTTTAAAATTAAATGCACATTTTTCTCTATACTTATTCTGAAATTTGCAAATGACTGTCAGGTTTGACATATTATATTCGGGCTTCGGGCATATTTAGAACAGGAGTGCCAGCAACCACGATACACATATAACGGTATGCTGATTTCTAGACTGGTTTTTGACTCACCCGCGCATCTACGTCACGCGGGAAAAAATGTTCCTTTCGACGCTGTCATAGTTTATTTAGTTAAGCGAATTTTTAGATTTGTTTTGTGTTTATATATGTTACAGGATTATATAAAATAAAAACTTATAGTATAATTATGCCGAACTGTGCTGTGGCTACTTGTAAGGACAATAATAGGAGGACCAATTCGGTAAATATTTTCGTTTTGCTAAACATGAGTTAACAAATCAGTGGATTCGTGCTTGTCGAAGAGAAGATCGAATTAACATAAAAAATGGTGAGTATATTTAATTATTAAAGCTTTATTTTATTGTTTATTATTTTTATTACATATTTCCACGATTTACATGATTTTTTATGGCAGTGGCACACACTCTAAAGGGAGATCCTATGGCTAGAGACGGATCCTAATTTCACGTACCGTACCGTGATTTTAGCTGCCGCAAATTGGACATTTGGGTGCTGCTGTGCCTTAGTTCTGTTCTTTAAACATTCTTTTTAGATATACCACGATCAAGTCACAGCCAGACACTATGTGGTTAAAAAATATTTGCCAAAATGTAAATAAGTAAAAAAATAAAGCAACATGTATTATGGAAGTGTGTTTGAAGTGAAACTTCTTAACGCGTGCCGGGAGGAATATTTACACATGCTCACATACGAACCAGGGCCAGGGTGCTAAAATCGGTTAGGTTTTGTAGCGCTACAAAAGCTCATTGATTTGCGTACCTAATCGCGCCATGTCTTCGACATGCAATCATTCTGTTCCAACAGCTCTAGTGGCGGAGTGGACTAGGTGGTTAGGTCCCGATTCGGCGGATCGGCGCGGCCTGAGTTCGAACCCCGTTGCTTTTTAATTTTTTTTTAAGGTTAATTTTCTATACAGTTTTATGAAGAATATTTTTTTTCATTTGGGCTTTTTTTTGTTAATTGAGTGGTATATTTTAAAAAAACTGCTTTTTAACGAAATCCTTTACGAGATGTATATGATTTTATTGTGATATGTTTGTTAGCTTACAAGCAAAAAAATATGGGATTTGCTATTACCTTGTCAAGACATTAGCGAAACATTTATGAAGAATATTTTTTCATTTAGGCCTTCACTTTTTGTTAATTAGTATTATATTTAAAAAATGGTATATTTAAAAAAACTACTTTTTAACCAAATCCGGTACGATATGTAGTGGTCGTCATTTCCTTGACAACTTCTTGATTTTGCTTGATTTCAAGACAAGATCATGACAAGAAATGATCCTTGTTTTTCAAGACAACACAAGAAATTAGGTCTCGAGTCCAAGATTTCTTGGAAAGAAACCAACAAAATCTTGAAATTTCTTGAAAATGTAAAATAAAAAAAAACTCATTTGTTTTGCTAGTTTATTGAAAAAGAAAACAAAGCACTGAAACATTTTTAATGGAATGATAAAAAAATTATTATGTAAAAAATTACTTTTTTATTTTTAAAGTATTGGGATCAAAAAGTACTTTGCAAACCGAGTCTACTTCAGTGGAAATGAAATAAATATGCAAAAAAGGGCAAAAATATTTGAAAGGGATCAGTATGTTGACTATTAAATAATGAGGTCAATAAAAAGAAAATTAAAATTGTACTTTAAGTTTGGTAAAACTATATCTTGTGGGCTAAATTAAATTGAATAATTTCTTAATGCTTAATGACTTTTTATTTGCAAGGGATTTTTTTTATTATTTTTAGATATGTTATGGGCTAAGATATTAGAATCAAAAAGAACTTTCCTCAGCTGATCTACTTCAGTAGCGTACAGAATATTTGAATTTACGTCATTTTTTTAAATTAAGAAAAAAATTATTTATGACGGAATGAACTATAAACCAATACTATCATGACCGCGTGCCCCTCGATTCTACGCAGCAAGTATAAACATCACATCAACCAATCTCATCCCGACTTTTTTACTTAGTTCTCAAATGTTGAAATAATACTTAAATAAATAATTATACATTTATACATTTAAATTATTTTCTAGAGTAAAACTATGTATAATATATCAATTATAATTAGTAATATAAATATGGAATGAAAATGTTTTTATTCTTTAGTTAACACACGTACATGTATAATAATTAGGAACATACCTATTATCGAAAATGTCCTTTAAAATCCCCCAAAACTGCGAATATTGCATTTTAAAATATGTTCTATACACGCTTACATAACAGAATCGAAAGCGTCGTTCCCGGGTGACGTCACACGTTTCTGTGTGGGAGGTTCTGCCTGCGCAAGAGCATACCGTTATATGTGTATCGTGCCAGCAATTGAACAAACGCATGACTGTCATTTATTTATCCTCGGTTTCCATGACCATTCATGGCACACTCGACGAAAAAAGTGAGAATTTTCTTTTCCTTGTTCGCGCTAGAGCGCAAAATAAGGATCCACGGCATTCGTCGATTTTGCGATATCATTTAAATTTAGCAATTAGTTATTTGGCGCGCGGCTGTAGAAAAATTGATATTCTATGTTCATATCAAAATATTTATATATTTATTTACACTTATAAACACCATATTCATGGTTATGTATAAATGACTGATCATTCTCGATCACGTTTACCAGATATCTTTTTTTATCAATTTCACTTACAGTTACATATCATGTTTAATTTAATTTGCTAAAAATGTAAAATAAATTAAATCCAGTACGTCTCTGTTGAGTTCCAGCTGGCCATTAAAACCTAACATTTTTAATGTATGAAGGGCATGCGCGAAAAATGAGGAAAGCATGAAAAAGTCAAATCTGGCTTCATCGACATCAAAGGAGCCGACGTAGAGTTCAATTACTGATTCGGTACGGTATAAGCTGTGTTAAGGGCTCGTTTCACTGAACTAATCTGGGCGCATTGTTTTATAATCAGGGCCATTATTTCGGATTTCAATTTTATGTATATTCTTTAAGAAATTTAAGAAAAATACGCGATTTGTTCTATTTTTCATTATTATACCGAGTTTGGGACCAGTACCGTGGGAATTACTGTGCTTTTCTCAATTTTGATATTTGTTTTTTTTAAACGACATCTAGTCATTCGTGTTAGATGCGTTAGATTTTGATTTTGACACTAATCAGGGAATTGGGTCGATTTAATTAGGTAGTAACTCATGTAAGTATACCTTTTTAATTGTATTAAGGGAGGCTACTTCACGGTGCATATGTTAGCGCTCATTGGACCATAGTTTCGCCTTATTGACCTTAGAGCTCGAGTCATTAAATGAATTTCGATTAAATAATTAGATAGCAAATACCTTAAATTACCGTTAGGCATGCTAACCTGTTAATTTGATTGGAATTTGTCTGGGACGCTGGTCTAGTTAAGATAATTTGCGATTTTTGGTCTGATATTTTTAATTATGCTAGTTTTTTTTGCAAGCTCGGTAAGAGCTATTTATTTACTGATTTTTTGTGGTAGTGAATAATAAAATTACGTTTTTTTATTAGGCCAGCTATCTGTCTCCTATAGTGCGCCAAGCGAGTGAACCTTAACAACGACTGAGGGGGGTAGAGGACTAGCACGTAAAAAATCTTGCCTTCCCATAGGCGCATGAGGTTATTCTTACTACCATATTATTATTGATAATATTGATTAGTTTAAGACGTTAAAATTAATTACAGTTTTTTTTATATTACAGTCTTATAGTACAAAATATGTCATATAATAATATCTCATTTTTATAATAAGGATAGTATTCTATGATATTATTTGTTGTATGTAATACATAAATATATTGTAGTAATAAGTAGAGTTCGTTTCCCGAAGGTTTTGTATTTACGTCATTGATGACGTCGCTTAATTCGGAAAAAACGGTTTATCGTAGCTAGTTCATATAAATTCTCTAGCGTTCAATTTTTGTATTAAAAGTTAGGCAATATTGAAGCAAGTACCTATGTTCCAAAACGCTCTTTATAGAACGTTCGGAATTGTTTTGTAATAAAAATTTTAATTTAGAGAGTTCAGTTAAGAGAGTTATCCGAAATATATAAAAATTAGTTAACCGCGTATAATAATCACCAAATGCAAGAAAAATATAAGAAAGGTTAAAAATCTTCAAAGATATCATCAAATTAAGGGTCTGATGATATATAGGTTTTGTCGATTCTGTAAATTTTCTTTTTTTTCGCTAGAAAAGGGGTGTCCTATAGAGTAGCTTAAGCCAAAAAAATCGGAGGATTCGCCACATTTGAGCCGAAAAAATATCCGCGTTTTGAGCCTTACCCCGCCCCTGACAACGCCTGTCAGACAGTCACGATAGACGGCAAGAGCGCACCGGTTCGTCGTACAACTGGAAACACCTAGAACATCGCTTTACAAGAACTCCTTTGTCTGGCGCACTGCATCACTCTGGAACTCACTCCCAAGACGCATATTCGGATGTAACAAGCAAGATGTTCATTCGACTATGCCGAACGTTTCTTCATGTGTGACGTGCACGATAGCATTTAGTCGGATGTCGTGACTGTTACATAGAATCAACAAATAAGTCTTCAATTATTTAAACACTTCATGCATGGCC